>CM050164.1:88715308-88720308 GCA_027410445.1 Discoglossus pictus
TTATAAATAATCAGAGTATTGCAGTACTCTGATTATTCATCTGGATTACTGGACATTCACAGCTACCTCACATATATATATATATATATATATATATATATATATATATATATATATATATATATATATATATATATATATATATATATATATAAATAAATAAATTATACACACACACACACTTTTCCAATGACATTTAAGCTTGTATGTAATGTTATGTAAAAGAGCACATTGAGATCATTTAAAGGACAATTGTGGCCAACTTTTTTCTATATGGTCTTAATTTTAATTAAAATGACACTGAGCAGATTATTACTTATTTCATACAATATTTTGGTGCTGCAGGAAATAATTGTATATTCTTACTTGCTGCTGTCTGCTACTTTGTTAAGGGGATGTGTAAACTATGGAGTTTCCCTATATTCCAATGCTTACTGCCATTTTTACATTGTGCAGACACAAACTTATTGTATATTCAAGTCTCCTCCCACCTCAGGAAGTGATCTGCCAAACGCAGATGCCACAGTAGCACAAATGCACATGCAATCTGTAATTCTTCAAATCAGTATGTTTTAAAAATATGGCACAGTGGTCCTTCAAATGTCTATGTAAAAATAAGTGACCTCACGGACACAGTGAGCAGTAACCTCTAAAGAAAAATACGTCTGCAGGTGGGTTCTATGTGAGTGTTCAGGCTCCATCTGTCCACCATGGTTGGGGTCTTCCCATATATTTGATGATGACAAGAGCATCACATGTTTATCTAAACAGTCACACTTGGACCTAGAGCCATAGACTGCCTTATTGAATGCAGGGCACCAGTTCCAGTGACTGTACAACTAGTCCGCATATTGCAGATCAGAGGAGATCTTGAAAGGTTGAACTTCATGGACTAAAAGTCTTTTTTCAATCTCAATTACTATGTAACTACTATGTAACTAGACCAGTTACATGATATCTAGTTTGGTAATCACTCACTGGAAATTCAGTTGAGCTTAACTATGCTTCTGGGTATATAATAGATGTTTTATTCCAAATAGAATAGATGGCATTCACAATTGCATGTAAAAACAATCTTTTTATAGGACCAACATGGCCATCTGCAATTTTATACTGAAACATTAAAGCTAAGGAAAAAAATAAATACAAATAAATAATCCATATTTGCTAACATGCAAAAGATTTACATTTTCTTACAGTAAGTTACACTGAACTTTGTATCAGCCTTTACGATCTTCCCTTTACCTGCCTGGGGGTAATTTGAAATCAACACATTTTTTTGACCTCAGTAGGAGTATCAGTAAAGCGGACTTGCAGCCAAAAATATCAATGCAAGTTTACGGTTAAAAAAATATAATTTTAATAACATTCAAGTGCTTAAGTACTTGTTCTATACTTACATTATATCTTTGCTGAGTCGCTTTACCTGGATGTACTTAATATAAATGGTAGGCCCTGCATGTACAGGGGTTTCATTTAAAATGTATATAGTCACAGGTTTTCCATGAAAAGCTCGAAGGGGTAATGCAAAACTAAATCGGTAACATGTCATTTCATTTGGATCCTATTTATACAATACTGTGTGGTGCTATTTGGAATTGATTGTCATATACACTTAGCTGACATACAGTATGAAACCAAACATTAACCCTTCAATGCATATACTAATCTTAACTGTGCCCGTAATACAAATACAGAATAAACCTTGAAATAAAACAAAGGCTCGCAGACTTCAGGAAAAAAAAAATCAATGAGATTAGACTTGTTAATGTAGTTTTACAGTGCTATTTATTTCTAGTAGAGCTTTCTTCCAATCTGTCTTAAATTATTCACTGACACAAATCAATGTGTTGCTGCATTTCTGGCACTAAAAATATATGAAGGAAGAAGTCTAAGAATGAATATGAATGGCACACAAACAGAATGAAAATATGGTGCCCAAGTTTCACACGAAAACTCAAAATGCAACATGGGTAGTTTCCACGTGTTATTTAATGTGCCAAGAAAAAGTGCTAGAATGATATTATAGCCAAAAGATATGTGGTTGGTGGTGATTTATTCAAATGCAAATGTAGCCGCACAGATCCATGAACTGCGATATTATACACTGTCTGCCGCCAAATGCTATTTCATGCACTAGGGGAGCCATGTTAGTTTCAAATAGACAAAAAAAACTCTGTTTATAGGTAATTTATATTAAATACAGTGTTTGGGAAAAAACTTTGATTACCAAATTTCTTTTGTAAGAGGATAATATAATAAAGGGAACACAAGGAGAATTTTTTTTAATTTGTATTTTCACTGAATTTTCCCTAATTGAAGGATAGGTTGCCATGTCATGGCTAGCATATTAAAAGGCCACAGCAAAGGTCCAAATCATACGGGCTATATATGGGCTGTGCAAAATTAGATGAAAACTGTAAAATATATATTTTCATTAAACCTATTTGGCATCACTGTGTCCAATAAAAAGATCCGTAGCTTTTAAAAAAAGAGTCCCTTCTACATTGCCTTCTCAGATGCCCAATGAGACTTTCTGTAGACTCCAGTCGGGTTTAGATTGACAGAACCGCAAAAACGTCTCGCCACAGACTCTTACCCTTGGTGAAAACATATTTGCTGAATATTACTTAGAGGTTCACCTAATATTTTATGCAGTACACAACTTCTTATGCCCACATATTTAAGGCGACATAGGCAAGAGATAATTCCAGAAGGACTGCAGTTAAAAAAATAATATATATATATATATATATATATATATATATATATATATATATATATATATATATATATATATATATATATATATATATATATATATATATATATATATATATATATATATATACACATATACATATACATACACACACACACAGGGAGTGCAGAATTATTAGGCAAGTTGTATTTTTGAGGATTAATTTTATTATTGAACAACAACAACCATGTTCTCAATGAACCCAAAAAACTCATTAATATCAAAGCTGAATATTTTTGGAAGTAGTTTTTAGTTTTAGCTATTTTAGGGGGATATATGTGTGTGCAGGTGACTATTACTGTGCATAATTATTAGGCAACTTAACAAAAAACAAATATATACCCATTTCAATTATTTATTTTTACCAGTTAAAACAAATATAACATCTCAACATTCACAAATATACATTTCTGACATTCAAAAACAAAACAAAAACAAATCAGTGACCAATATAGCCACCTTTCTTTGCAAGGACACTCAAAAGCCTGCCATCCATGGATTCTGTCAGTGTTTTGATCTGTTCACCATCAACATTGCGTGCAGCAGCAACCACAGCCTCCCAGACACTTTTCAGAGAGGTGTATTGTTTTCCCTCCTTGTAAATCTCACATTTGATGATGGACCACAGGTTCTCAATGGGGTTCAGATCAGGTGAACAAGGAGGCCATGTCATTAGATTTTCTTCTTTTATACCCTTTCTTGCCAGCCACGCTGTGGAGTACTTGGACGCGTGTGATGGAGCATTGTCCTGCATGAAAATCATGTTTTTCTTGAAGGATGCAGACTTCTTCCTGTACCACTGCTTGAAGAAGGTGTCTTCCAGGAACTGGCAGTAGGACTGGGAGTTGAGCTTGACTCCATCCTCAACCCGAAAAGGCCCCACAAGCTCATCTTTGATAATACCAGCCCAAACCAGTACTCCACCTTCACCTTGCTGGCGTCTGAGTCGGACTGGAGCTCTCTGCCCTTTACCAATCCAGCCACGGGCCCATCCATCTGGCCCATCAAGAATCACTCTCATTTCATCAGTCCATAAAACCTTAGAAAAATCAGTCTTGAGATATTTCTTGGCCCAGTCTTGACGTTTCAGCTTGTGTGTCTTGTTCAGTGGTGGTCATCTTTCAGCCTTTCTTACCCTGGCCATGTCTCTGAGTATTGCACACCTTGTGCTTTTGGGCACTCCAGTGATGTTGCAGCTCTGAAATATGGCCAAACTGGTGGCAAGTGGCATCGTTGCAGCTGCACGCTTGACTTTTCTCAGTTCATGGGCAGTTATTTTGCGCCTTGGTTTTTCCACACGCTTCTTGCGACCCTGTTGACTATTTTGAATGAAACACTTGATTGTTCGATGATCACGCTTCAGAAGCTTTGCAATTTTAAGAGTGCTGCATCCCTCTACAAGATATCTCACTATTTTTGACTTTTCTGAGCCTGTCAAGTCCTTCTTTTGACCCATTTTGCCAAAGGAAAGGAAGTTGCCTAATAATTATGCACACCTGATATAGGGTGTTGATGTCATTAGACCACACCCCTTCTCATTACAGAGATGCACATCACCTAATATGCTTAATTGGTAGTAGGCTTTCGAGCCTATACAGCTTGGAGTAAGACAACATGCATAAAGAGGATGATGTGGTCAAAATACTCATTTGCCTAATAATTCTGCACTCCCTGTATATGTGTGTGTATATATATAATTTTTTTTTACAGAGGCCACAACTATATGTTCTTTTGGGTAACCCATCAGAGGGGGGAGGGGCAGGTAATCTGCGTCAACTGGCATTGATTGAAAATATTAAGAAAATAAAAAAAAAAGGACCACAGTAATTTGGGAAAAACTTAATGTTTGTGAAGTATTTAGCAAACTAAAAATTTTAGCAGAAGTGTAACCAATGAGCATGAGATCATTTTTTAGAGAAAACCTTAAAAAAATAATTTAGCAACTGTTCTTTTTATTTTGTGTAAATATCCTACCTAGAAAACAAAACATAGCATATCACATAATAGTTGTGTAATTACGAATTTTGGACACGCAATGATAAAAAAATACGGGCTTGCGCATGCACAATGAGCACCAAAGGCGCTCATCGCGAGGTCCGCGCTACTTTGAAATAACGGGGGCTGCAATGAGGGCCGAAGGTACTCATTAAAGGCCTCACAATGAGCGCCAACGGAGCTCATTGCGAGGCCCGCAAGACTTACGGCTTTAACGGAAGACTGCCAAAAGATGCCAAATAGT
>CM050164.1:89322033-89477033 GCA_027410445.1 Discoglossus pictus
ATTTTATTTTGCATGCATTTGCACTGCCTCACTTCTTTTAGTTTTCTCAACATTCTGACTGCAAATCAAACCTTCATCCCTTTTTAATTCTGCTTTATCTACTCAATATGCACCGCCCTCCCCTTTACCAGCCACATTCAGATTAACTGAGGGCATCCAATGTATGGGAACATCTAGAACCTCTTTCTGCTCCTGAAATCACTTTAACCCCTCACATTCTACATTTCTGTTTTCCTATTGTACCATTGTTTTGTTTTTTTCTGGGGATCCCCCACCCCTTCTCCATTAATCAATTAACTTAACCCATAACACCACCCATAATCTATGTATCAGGAATTGATGAGACAGACTAAATTAAATCTTATATAAATATTCTTAAAAAATATCTGATTTTCTTTTTTTATGTTCATGGTTTACAAGACTGCTAGTTTGATAAATACTTTGCATTTTCCCCTGAACTACTTTGGTACTTTAATAATTATTAAGATTTGTTTGTTCACCCTTTTGTGTATGCATCCATATTTATCTTGCAATGTTTACCTATTATTCTTTAATCTTAACTCTTTTAATATCATTTGTTCATTTGGGATATAATTCTCAAAATTCTCAATTCTCAAAATCTCAATTGCTCATTTTAGGAAGAATTGTATGCTGTCTTTCATCACAGGATCAAATTTCCTTATTAATTTTTTGCTGTCAAAAATGTCAGGGCAATAAAATTTGAAGCCATGGGAATGCTGTTTGACAGACAATGTCAAGGTTTTTGTACTCTGAGGACCTTCGGTGCTCATTGCGAGCCTCTCACTGAGTGCCTTCAGCGCTCATCGCGTGGCTCGCAATGAGTGCCTTCGTCACTCATCAGAAAGAGAGATATATATTTATCTATATTTAGTTAACTAGAAATGAATGAATTAGTTCTTGAATAAATTAATATTTACCTATTTGTAAGTAATATATCCAGCAATCAATAGCCTGAAGAGCTAACAATCTGTTTGTATTTGCGGCAGCATACAATGTACAGTTTGAGTGTTGGTGCCCTGACAATAAAGAGTAATGAATGTCCCAACTGTGCATTAGAAGTAGGCTGCGTGCGCGAGGGAAAGACGTTGGTTTAGTTGTGTAAAGCAGCATTGTAGTTTCGTAATGTTATTAATGTGTTACGCATTGTTCGTCATTTGTAATAGTGTATTTTGTAGTTTTTACATTCCTGTGGAAAAAAGTGCTACGCCTTCGGCAGTGTTTTGTGCGGTCCGGGGTCGTGTAGCCTTGTTTTCATTTTTTTTGCCGGCCATTTTTTTACACACTTAGGCGTTTTTTGAGTGGCGAAAATCGTCCAAATTGCCTTAAATTCGAGTTCCACCTCACTCTGAGACATCCTGGGTGCTCATTGCCTTTGTGCTGCGAGTTTTAGTCCCTTAACAGCTTGTCTCTTAAGTGCTACGTGTTAACGGCGCTACGCGTTAACAGCTTGCTTTGCGAGGCTCGCAGTGATGAGCGCCTTTGGAGCTCGCCTCACTGCTCATCGCCTAACTTGTACGCACCACGCAAAGCGTGATGCCGTCTCGTAGTTTGACAACTATTATATGTGATACTATGGCCCATGGGCGGAGGAGTCCCAAAAAATCTGGGGGGCATAATTCAACTTTACTACAAGGACAGGAAGCAGGTGCAAATCTACCATCAGTGTTTCAATTATCAATGATATGTATCACATATAATAGTTGTCAAACTGTGATTTGTCGTCACGCTTGCGACAAATCGCAGTATGACAACTGCACATTGCGCAACGGGCCGCGCATTGGGCACCGGCTCAAGCATGCGCATTGCGCAATGGGCGGCCCGAGCAGGCGCACAGCACAGTAACAGAAGGAGGAGGGGAGACACAGAGGAGAGGGGGGAGAGACACAGGGCAGGGAGAGGAGGGGGGTAGACACACAGGGTAGGGGGGTGGAGAGACACAGGGGAATGAGAGGAGGGGGAGAGACACAGGGCAGTGAGAGGAGGGGGGAGAGACACAGGGGAATGAGAGGGGGGAGAGACATGGGAGGGGGAGAAACCCAAAGGACACAGACTAGAGGGTGGAGAGACATAGGGCATGGAGAGGAGTGGGGAGAGACACAGGGCAGGGAGAGGAGGGGGGAAGAGACACAGGGGAGGGGGGTAGACACACAGGGGAGTGGGGGAGAGACACATGGGAATGAGAGGGGGGAGAGACACAGAGGAGTGGGGAGAGACACAGGAGGGAGAGGATAGGGGGAGGAGAGACACAAAGGAGTGAGAGGAGGGGGGAAGACACACTGGGGAGTGAGAGGAGGGGGAGAGACACACTGGGGAGTGAGAGGAGGGGGAGAGACACAGGGGAGTGAGAGGAGGGGAGAGACACACGGGAGTGAGAGGAGAGGGGAGAGACACAGGGGAGTGAGAGGGGGAGAGACAAAAAGGAGTGAAAGGAGGGGGAAGAGACAGAAGAGAAGGGGGAAGACACAAAGGGGAGGGAGAGGAAGGGAGAAGAGACAAAGGGGAGGGGGGAGACACACAGGGGTGGGAGAGGAGTGGGTAGACACACACGGGAGGGAGAGGAGGGGGGAGAGACACAGGGGAGGCAGAGGAGGGGGAGAAACACAGGGAGGGAGAGGGGGCAAGAGACACAGGGGAGGAGAGGTGGAGAAAGAGACACGGGGGGGACAGGGGGTAAAAACACAGGGGGAGGAGACACAAGGGAGGGATGGAGGGGGAAATGAGTCACAAGGGAAGTAGACAGAGGGAGAGACTCGCAATGAGCGCCAAAGGCGCTCATCGCGAGGCCAGTAAAGTAGAGGGGGAGAGGCTCCCATTGTGTGGCAAACAGCATTGCCAGGATTCACATTTTGTTGCCATCATTGACGGGCAAGTTGCTAGTATATATATATATGTCACATATATAGTTGTCATAAGTGCGGGTTGTCCAAAGTTGTAACAAAGCGAGGGCCTCAGTTGCTGGCATGGAGCGCCGAAGGCTCTCCTTGCCAGCAACTGCGGACCTCGCAACATTAACGGAACAGAAATACGAGACGCGGGACTTAGAAAAAAAAACATTACGACCTCGCAAAATTATGACTTTAACAGCCGACCCACGCGAACCTCAAAACATTCAAAACACAATAAATACACACAACAAACACATCGCGAGGCCCACTGAGATCAATCCTCTGCCTGTCTCTCTCATTTTCCCTCTGCCTCTCTCTCATCTCCCCTCTGGACACTGTCCACCACGCCTACTCTCTGCTTACCCATTATCCTTCCTCCTTTCCCCCTATCCTTCTCCTCCCTTCCCCCCTCTCTAATTACCTCCCTATCCCCTTTCCCCTCTTTACTTACTAAGATCCGTGACATCACATCCGCGTCACGTCATTAGCATATGCCAGTCTGGTCACAGGCAGAAAACGTGTTGCAGGGGAGGGAACAGTAGCAGGAGCTCATCTGATCTTAGTAAGCTGAGAGGGGAAAGGGGAAAGGGAGGTAATTGGAGAGGGGGAAAGGGAGGAGGGGCATAAGGAGGGAGGAGGAGGAGGATGGGAAGAAGGGATGATGAGGGGGGAAGGAGGAGAAGGAGAGAGTATGAGGAGGAGGTTAAGGGGGAAGAAGGGAGGAGGAGGTGAAGGAGGGAGGAGGATAAGGTGGGAGGATGGAGGAGGAGGGGAAGGAGGGAGGAGGATGAGGAGGAGGAAAAGAGGGGAAGGAGGAGGGGTAGGAGCGAGGAGCATAAGGGGGAGGAGGGAGGAGTAGGATAAGGGGGAAGAAGGGAGGGGAAGGGGGAAAGGGAGGAGGAGGAGGACAAGGGGAAAGGGAGGAGGAGGATATGGGGAGAAGGAAAGGAGGATAAGGGGGAAGGGGGTCAAAAGAGGGGGAGGGAAGAAACACAGGGGAGAGAGAGGGGGAAAAGACACAGGGGAGGGAGAGAGGGGTAAAGAGAAATATGGGAGGGAGAGGGCTGAAAAGAGACACAGGGGAGGGAGGGGGTGTAGACACAGGCAAGGGAGAGGGGGGGGGAGAGTAACAGGGGAAGGGAGAGGGGGGAAAGATACACATGGGAGGACATGGGAGGGAGAGGGGTGAAAAGAGACAAAAGGGAGGGAGGGGGAAGAGACACAGGGGAGGAAGAGAGGGGGAAGAGACACAGGGGAGTGGGAACAGACACAAGGAAGGGAGAGGAGGGAAGAGACATAGGAGAGGGGGGAGTGACACAGGGGGGGAAGAGACACAAAGGAGGGAGAGGGGAGAAAGAGACACATGGGAGGGGGAAGAGACACAGTGGAGGGAGAGGGGCGACCGACACTGGGAGGGGGAAAGAGACACAGGGCAGGGAGGATGTAAGAGACACAGTGGAGGGGGCTACAGACACAGGGGAGGGAGGGGAAGGAGACACGGGGAGAGGGGGGGAAGATACACAGGGGAGGGTGAGGGGGGAAGGAGGCACAGAAGAGGGGTAAAGGAGACCCAAGGAGCGGGAGAGGAGGGGGAAAGGAGACACAAGGGAGGCAGAGGAGGTGGAAAAGGAGACACAAGGGAGGAAGTAGACAGGGGGAGAGACTCGCAATGAGCACCGAAGGGGCTCACAATGAGTGCCGAAGGTGCTCACATTTGGTGGAAAACATCATTGCCATGCTTAACATTTTATTCCCATCATTTTTGATGGGCAAGTGGCTAGTGTGAAAATAACATGTTATCACTACCCTCTGTGGCCTCTACCTATTCCCACAGGGGTCCATATGGACACCTATAACCACTAATAGTAATCCCCTACTATGGGACCACACACTGGATTTTATTTATAAGAAGGGTTATAGGGCATCATAAAGTCTCCTGCACTCATTTTAATTATTATTAACCCTGTCCCGGATATGTTAGGGCTAATGTATTCATGATAGTTATAGATACTACTGAGTTTCATGCTGGTATTCTCTTATGTGTACTTATTAGGCAGCTTATGAGAGGAGGTTAGAATTAGCTTGTAATAAGCAATACCCCCAGTGTATGAATCAGTAAAAATAATGTGCATTTTTTGCCGGGGCAAGATATAAGAAGCCTTTAGGGATTTTTATATGCATCAATGTTTTCAAGGCCTATATCAATTGAAAGACTTTTTATAACTGAGTATACATCTGCTTATTCAGAGCTCCTAGCTGGTAGGAAAATTTCAATTGTTTTACTCATTTCACTCAGATGAGTATAGTTACACATTTACAGCCTTATTAAATTGTGATTTGTCCAATTGAAAAGGGCTCTATTTAAGGAAAAATAATATTTTTTTATAGAAGTTTTTAGTTAGTGAAGACCTTGCTTCACTAACTAAAAACTTATGTAAAAAAAATATGCTATGTGCTTATATAGAGCCCTATTCAATTGGCCGAATCGCAATTTAATAAGGTTGTCAGTAGTTATTTTCTACAAATTATTGTTTATGATGTGTCAGCATTATAACAAAATCAGACTTTACGACAGTTGTTCCAAGATTAAAAAAACCCTGAAAAAATGGACACTGTTCTGCACATCATGAAAAAAGTCAGAATCAAGTGGAGAAGCTGTAGAATGCTTTCAATGAATGCTTATTTTATGATTTTATAAGTCTAATTATTTTGGTTATGTGTCCAGTAATGTTACACCAGTCAAGCCAAGATATTGACCATATGGGGCTGTCCATCAGAGGAAAACTTGGGACCTCACAGTTCCCAAAAAACATACATTTTAAGCCTATCCAAATACTTACATGCTCTCTTCACTACCCCTATTTATTTGCAAGCCCGTAATTACCTTTAAACTGAAGTTTTGGCTGCGGGTTCCACATGTTTTAAATATGTAGATGTATTTAATTGACACAAGCCCGCAATTACAGGCTCACAGCCACAACACGCAAACCATGAACCCGTATGTAGCATTTCAGGGGATGATTATGATCAATTAAGCAAGCCCATAAGTTACAATTTAGACAGAGCCAAAAGTAAATGAGACCGTCATCATGACGTCAGTAAAACATGAATTTAAACTACAATAAATTAGTGTTTAGAAGTCCGACTCGCAATCCACAAATGTAGAAATCCATAAAAAACAAAAAATCATCTGTTCTAGTCCATGCAGGTTCCATGTTATGTATTAACTCCTTAATTTCCTGGATCAATATAACAGGTAAAAATGTAAAAAAAAAATAACATATAAAAATGTAAACAAAAAATGTTCTTGCAGATTTGCGAGCGTGAGACTGTTGTGCAATAAATTCTAATGCCTTTCATTGTTTTCACAGTATTGTTAAGTACATTATTGTGTGTTTATTTGCTTTTGCAGTGTTATGAACAGGTGTTTAACCCACTTGCCAGTCCTATCCAGCACTTGTATAATTATTTTTTAGACATTTATTACAATGAAGGCAATTGCGGGCTTGTTGAATTGTTGTACTTAAATATGGATTTTGTGTCTTTAGCACTGGTAACATTTACGGGCTTGAAACATCAAAGGAGGAGATAAGATGGAGTTAAGATTTTGACATCCGCAGTGATTTTGAGCCTGTAACTTGCAAATGGATTGCGAACAGAAAAATGTGGCCAATTAGATCTCTGTAACATTTACAGGCTCCATTACGGGCTCTTGTAACTACAATTTGGTCAATTGAATAGGGGCCATAGACTCATAGCTGTATATTGAGGCTGTATATAATGAACTTGAGGAAATAAATTAGTGCAAACTATAGATATGCATACTGCTTAATTCAGAGAATTTTAGTGTTAATGGAAATTTGAAATTGCTCCATGTTCAGCAGTGGTTAGACCATGATCGTATTTAGGTGTCATACTGCCTTAGGCACTGTCAGATTTGTGTGCTTCACAATGCGCTATACTTCTCCTCCTTTTCTCTTGCTGTACCCAATCGAAAATTTACCACACACCTACAGTGCCTTGCAAAATAATTCACCTCCTTCACATTTTTCTTGTTTTGTTGCTTCGCAACCTGGAATTAACATGGATTGTTTAAGGATTTGCATCATTTAATTTACAGAATATGCCTACAACTTGATTTGAAGATGTTTTATTTTCTATTGTGCAGCAAACAACAAATAGGACAAAATAACAGAAAAAGTCAATGTGCATAACTATTCACCCCCCTAAAGTCAATAATTTGTAGAGCCACCTTTTGGGGCAATCACACCTCCATGTCGCTTTGGATAAGTCTCTATGAGCTTGCCACATCTTACCACTGGGATTTTTGCCCATTCCTCCTTGCATAACTGCTCCAGCTCCTTCAAGTTGGATGGCTTGCACTTGTGAACAGCAATCTTTATGTCTGACCACATATTTTCTATTGGATTGAGGTCTGGGCTTTGACTATGCCATTCCAACACATTTACATGTTTCCCCTTAAACCACTCAAGTGTTGCTTTAGCAGTGTGCTTGGGGTCATTGTCTTACTGGAAGGTGAATCTCAGTCCTAGCCTCAAATCACGCACAGAGTGGTACAGGTTTTGCTCAAGAATATCGCTGCATTTAGCACAGCCATCTTTCCCTTAACTTTGACCATTTTCCTAGTCCAGGCTGCTAAAAAACATCCCCACAGCATGATGCTGCCACAACCATGTTTTACTTTGGGGATGTGTTCTTTGGGTGATGTGATGTGTTGGGTTTGCGCCAGACATAGGGCCTCATTCTATTATCGGCCGCAGCCGCTGCGGGGCCGCAAGGACCGGCCGCAAGCTTTCCGGCTATTCTATTCCCCTCCGGCCGGGGACTCCGGCAGGCTTGCGGCCGGCGCCTTGTTATCTCTTGCGGCCGATCGCGCCGGAGGAAAGCCTTTGATCTAAAACGGCCGCAAGGAAATCGGCCGTAAGAAAAGCCTGGTTGCTATTCTATTGCTCCGGGAACCCTCTCTGCAAGGCTAAAAACGAGCCGCAGCTTACTTGCAGCAAACAGGTCCCGCTAGCACCAATTAAGCACATAAAATAGCTCAAATAAAGCCATCCTGCACTTTGCAGTCTATAAAGTGATATTCGGTGTTAGCAAAAATAGCACATAATTACCCTATACTCAAATCCGTAAAATAATTTTTTTTTAATATACGTAAAATATACATGTAAAAAGTCCAGAGTGCTTGGAGCACCTCAGACACGCCCACGCCACAGCCGGAAAATAAACAGTTAATTTGAACTCGGGTTTGGGCTGATGTGCAAGCTGAGAGTGGGTTACTTTTAATCCTCATGTCCCCCAATATGATCCCTAGCATTTACAGAGCTGTACAGTGCAGGCTTGAATTTATTTTTGAGTTTTTAGATTTCAGAGCTTACGGCCGGTTTCAAGATATGCGGCCGGCCGTAAGAGGAGATCCTTGCGGGCCGTATAATTGAATTGCGAGTTAACAGAATCCCCGCAAGGAATCGCAGCCTTACGGACGATTTACAGCCAATAATAGAATGAGGTCCATAGCGTTTTCTTTGATGGCTGAAAAGTTACATTTTAGTCTCATCAGACCAGAGCACCTTCCTCCATACATTTTTGGAGTCTTCCACATGCCTTTTCGCAAACTCACAACGTGCCATTTAGTTTTTTTGCTAAAAGTAATGGCTTTCTTCTGGCCATTCTGCTATAAAGCCCACCTCTATGGACCACACAGCTTATTGTCGTCCTATGTACAGATACTCCAGTCTCTGCTGTGGAACTCTGCAGCTCTTCCAGGGTTACCTTAGGTCTCTGTGCTGCCTCTCTGATTAATGCCCTCCTTGCCCGGTCCATGAGTTTTGGTGGGCGACTGTCTCTTGGCAGGTTTGCTGTTGTGCCATGTTCTTTCCATTTGGTTATGATAGATTTGATGGTGCTCCTGGGGATCATCAAAGATTAGAATTTTTTTTTATAACCTAACCCTGACTTGTACTTCTCAACAATATTGTCCCTTACTTGTTTGGAGAGTTCCTTGGTCTTCATGGCAGTGTTTGGTTAGTGGTGCCTCTTGCTTAGGTGTTGCAGCCTCTGGGGCCTTTCAAAAAAGGTTTGTATATGTAATGACAGATCATGTGACACTTAGATTACACACAGGTGGACATCATTTCACTAATTATGTGACTACTGAAGGTAATTGGTTGGGCTTCATAACAAAGGGGGTGAATACATACGTACATGCCAATTTTCGGTTTTCTATTTCTAAAAAAGAGTTTTATGTATACATTTTTCTCATTTCACTTCACCAACTTAGTCTATTGTGTTCTGATCCATCACATAAAATTCAGATTAACAAAACATTGAATTTAAGGCTGTAACGTAACAAAATAGGCAAAAAGTCAGTGAATACTTTTGCAACGCACTGTATATAGAAAATTACAAGTGTATATGTGTCTATGTAAGTATGCAATAAGTTAGAAAGTACCAGACAGGATATTGTCTGCATATAAACATTTCTTTACATATTCCAAGGTGGCATCGGTAACCTCATACAGCCTACAACCCCCTGTAAATGTTACACCCTAGGCCTTGTGGGCCTAAGCTCAATCATGCCCAAAGGTATGGAAACCACAATATCTGCACATACTATATAATTTAAATGCTAGAGAAGAAATTAATAATTAATGAGGAAGCCATGGAGCAATAATTGCACAACTGCAGTGATCTGACCTGCATTAGAAACCTGTTCAATTCGGTCAACCATAGCTAAAATGAAGCAGCCCTACACAATTATTTATCACATATATAGTTGTGAGCAGCAGAAAATGTTGCTAACGCTGACATCATAAAGGGGGCGTGGCTATGATGTAAGTGGGGGTGGGCCTAACACCTGATTTTAACAGAAGCGTGGCGGCCATTTGCATTTCAGAGAAAGACAGCAAAGTGAGAGAGGGAGACAGGTACAGAGAGAGAGGGAGACAGCTACAGAGAGAGAAGAAGACAGGTACAGAGAGAGAAGGAGACAGGTACAGAGAGAGAGGGAGACAGGTACAGAGAGAGAGGGAGACAGCTACAGAGAGAGAAGGAGACAGGTACAGAGAGAGAGGGAGACAGGTACAGAGATGGAGACAGGTACAGAGAGAGAGGGGGACAGGTACGGAGAGAGAAGGAAACAGGTACAGAGAGAGAGGGAGTCAGGTACAGAGAGAGAGGGAGACATAAAGAGAATTACAGAGCAAGAGCACACACAGACAGTGAGGGAGCACAAAGACAGCGCAGAGAGAGTTCACAGATAGAGCGCACAGAGAGTGCAGAGAGATTGACAAAGAGAGTGAGGGGTACAGAGACAGAGATTGCACACAGACAGCAGTGCACATAGGGTGCAGATAGAGAAAGCGTACACGCAGAGAGCATGCCCAGCCGGTACATCTACACATTATATCACATATATAGTTGTGAGCGTACGGGCCGTTGCTCAGCTTGCGGGCTCGCGTAGCGAGCCCGCAAGCTGAGCAACGGCCCGTACGCGTAGCGAGGGCCGCGGCCGAGGGACTGGCCAGGTACGTGCAACACGTGGGTGTGTGTGACAAACGAGGACGTACCACTACAGTCACCATGTGTGGCATAAGATGCGCCCTTTCACATAGCAACCCCAAAGCGTGCAGTAGTTCCTGATTGACACCAGGTAGCGGAAGTGACGCCCACCCGGGCCAAGGGAAACCGGAAGTGGAGAGAGTTCTGTCACTGGCGGTTCGCGTGACCGCACCGGAGCCATGAAGCGGGACGTGAGGATCCTCCTTCTAGGGGAGGTTGAGATATGTGACACAAGGGCATGGGGTGATACTGAAAGTGGGAGACAGATAGCAAGGAGAGTCAATGTGACCTCTGTCAGAGTGTACGATGTATAGGTGTATGATGTATATGTACAGCACTGAGTGACTGGGACACTGACAGACATCATATATGAGTGTGAGAGGGCATATGTGAGTGTGAGAGGGCATATGTGAGTGCGAGAGGGCATATGTGAGTGTGACAGGGCATATGTGAGTGTGACAGGGCATATGTGAGTGTGATAGGTATTGGGAATTTTCAGATAGCTCACTGAGAGAATGTTCATTGCAGTATAGTGATACCATTTTTATTTTTATTGGACGAATATATCACATATATAGTTGTGAGCGTACGGGTTGTTGCTCACGCTTGCGGGCTCGCATAGCGAGCCCACGGCCCTCGCGAAGCGAGCCGCGGCCCTCGCGTAGCGAGCCGCGGCCCTCGCGTAGCGAGGTCACTGGGCAAGGGCCTCAGTTGCTGGCATGGAGCGCCGAAGGCGCTCCATGCCAGCAACTGAGGCCCCTCGCGAAGCGAGGGCCTCAGTTGCTGGCGAGGTCACTGGGCACGGGCCTCAGTTGCTGGCATGGAGCGCCGAAGGCGCTCCATGTCAGCAACTGAGGCCCCTCGCGAAGCGAGGGCCTCAGTTGCGTGCGAGGTCACTGGGCAAGGGCCTCAGTTGCTGGCATGGAGCGCCGAAGGCGCTCCATGCCAGCAACTGAGGCCCCTCGCGAAGCGAGGGACTCAGTTGCTGGCGAGGTCACTGGGCAAGGGCCTCAAACCCTCGCAAAATTCACGTCGCTACTCAAAAAACACGACACACAAATTACGACACTCGCTAAATTTTACGAGGAACGCAAACAACGTACGAAACACGTTACCACACATTACGACCTCGCAAACATCGGACGCAACACGCCGATATACAAACATTTAAAACACAATACATACACACAGCACATACATAAAAAAATTACCTACACCAAGAGGGAGCACCCAGGACCTCAAAAATGCAACTTACACCTCGATTTTACTCGAAATAAAACAGACCTATACCACACATTACTCGCCATTTTACACCAATGCGGAAGTACACGACTACGCTAACGGTTTGGTCTCGCGCACGCACAGTGTTACACTGCACACGTTCATCACGCTTACACAGCAGCTCCACACCACTAATGCTGCAGCAACATCAACACAGATTGCCAGCTCTTCATCACAATGCTTCAAAATAGGTACACTATATTCATTTACTAATTTAGCTACCTTACAATTTCATTGCCGTCATTTTTTGACGGGCAATTCGCTAGTATGTAATAAACCATAGTTACATTTTAACAATGTGGTGTTAAAACCTCAAAGTAATAATGTGTTAATATATATTAAGCCATTGTTGTGGGCAGTAACACTACGTGCACTGAATGTTGTTTAGAAGGTTGCAATATAAGATTAAATATAAATATATGCAATGTGTGAATTATCTGTTCAAGCTGGTTTCTGACTTGGACCATTTATATGTTTTGCACTGTTTAAATGAACTAATATCAATCTGCATCATTACAGAGCTTTATTTGTATGTATCAGTTTACAAATATTGCTGAACAAGAACAGGATATTTAATCTAATTAAACAACAGCAAAGAGTAATATCCGGTTTTGAGGATTGAATGGGGAGAGTGAATTTAAGGAAATCAAGCCTGATTTGCAGAAAATACACATGCATTTAAATCCTTATTTTGACCTGTTCTGTGAATTTTTTTGTGATATCTGTTAGGTATCTTTTATCTAACACACATTTGCTTTATGAACCCCATCATAGGAATATGGTGGAAAGGATGGGTATTCATTAAGCCGTGACAATGTAAGATATCACATCACAATTAATCCTTCTTCTTATATTTGCTGTATTTAAAGTCTGTGTTTACTCTCAAATATAATTTAAGTTACTGAAGCTGATCAGTAACATGTAGATGATCTAACACAGGATATTATCAGGCCCCAGGAGTAATAGTGTTCAAGGCAACAGTGCCATGAATTCAGATTTTCCATCCTGGCGTGGAAGCTTTTCAAGGCTTTAGAAAAGCGCATACATCGCACATAACTATAATATTTCAACTATCATTATCATTACCTCAGTAATATAAATTTATTATAAAACTGAGACTATATGGAGAGAGATATTTCATCCAAATTTGTTGCACTTTTTTGCAGTGGTATTAGTACAGTTTGCATGAAAAACTGTAAATGTGTAAATATCAGTATCAATATTTGGTCACAAAGATTATTCAATATGATCTAGTGTTGCAGTTAGTCAGATACTCCATGCGGCTTGAATAGGGTTTGTTGGTTTAATTTGATTAATTCAGCTGCTTTGGAGCATATAGTGTTACCTTCTAAGTGGTTTATATAGAGCATTAGTTTCTTTAGTGTTGCAGAGAATCACTGCCAGCCAGAGATGATTTGCTCAGATTATAGTATCCATTACTGGGTCAACATTACAGTTTTCAGAGTACATGTTTCTAGAACTAATATGATTATTAAAACTCCATGCCAACCAGGGAAACGATTAATGTATAAGAAGCAATACCACCTAATCTATGAATAAATCAAACAGCAGATGTCAGTGTGTGAATATAAATCAAAGACTGAGTCCCACCAGCATTAATCTACTTTACATACAAATAAAAGCATGAAGAGCAAAGTAATATAATAATATCAAAATGAAATAGGAGCCTTGCATTTCATATCACTTTGGCAACATCTTCCCTGAACTTACCATGGACTTACCATCTGGAATGTGTGGGTGTAAGGGGACGTTCGCAGGTTCTGTTGATGACAAGGAGAGATGCTGCAGGCATTGTGGAAGACTGTGTGCAGAAACCCAATATAATTATCTACTGTATAATTGTCAAGTGCAAACATAGATATCATAATTTCATGTTTTTTGGCACTGCTAAACTAGTGTGCTCATTAATCTTACTTTTTGATATCTCATAACCTCTACTTTTGGCATATCATTTTATAAAGAGATAATCAATCATATTATCAGATTTATTTGGTGTTTTCTATAACTTTCCTGATTCCTCTTCAGTACTTTCTAATTAAGTATTAGAAGCTTGCCTTGAAAAGACTGGCTTGTTTATGTGTAGAATTGCCGGACAGTCCAATACTATTTCTGTTAAAAATAGAAAATAGAATTAGAGTGGGCCTGTTGAAACCCTAATAAGGTTCTTAACTTGGTGTGACATTTTTTTAAGTAAATCCTTACAAGTTGCTACTAACAGAAGTATATTTTCAGTTATCCTATGAATATAAAGGGTTCAGGTGTGTTGTATCATTACCCTATATGTAGACAAATAGCATAATAGTACAAGAAAATAAACCACATTCTTTTGTGTTATAATTGTGAATGTCTGCCAATGCAACAAGTGTTTTAGAAAAATTGCATACTATGAGCTCCATTCCATGACACTCATAGGCAAAAATCCAAGTAAAGTTTACTCATGGATCAGTTTTGAGCTATCACTTCACACACCTTTATCTAGCTTCAGAGAGGTGTCTTCCAAATGCTCATAATACCATAAGCCCTGAGTATCTGTCCTATTGATATTTTCAAAAACAATGTCAAATAGCTCTAGCAGTGAGACCTGAGTACTAGGAGGTTTATTCTGAAGTCTATCCGAGTGATTCAATTTTCAAAAAAACCTGCGGGTTCTTTCAAACACCTGTAAAGACATAAGAAAGGCCTCAGAGAAGCCTGGATTGCTATTTAAAGAGCAATTTCTGACAGAAATCTGCTTCTAAAGATGAATTAAGTACTGCAAGACTAACATATAAAACCTTATCATAGCCAAAAATGTGGCAATCAAAACCATAAAGAAGGCTAGTTTAATGAATGAAGTCTGCTTACATCATTGAACATCATCTATGTTCAATAATACATGTCGTCACACATATAAACTGCATTTTTAACCCTGCCAAAACACAAGATTTTAACACATATCATTAAAGCCACATAGAATACAACAGGTGGTGTAATGCCTGAACTAGAAAAAGCACAGCCACACCTAAAACCACCGTAATTGCCATCATGGGTTTTGCTTATATGAGTGCTGTGAGAGCTGCTGAAAGTGGCATTGCTATATATATATGTACCGTATTGGTCCGAATATAAGCCGCACCCGCATATAAGCCACACCTGTAAAATTCAAGGGGAAAAAATAGAAAAAAGATAGTACTCAAATATAAGCCGCACCCTTAAAATTAGAGAGAAAAATACTCTCTCCAAGTGATCAGCCATTGCAAGAAACAGGCTTTCTAATTAGTACTGTAACTTTTTTTCCAGGTTACAGGCTTTACAGGATGTTAGAATTACTAAAACCGTAAATCGCTATTCAATTGCTACAATACCGCAGTCTCAAGCACGCAAATCGGCACCCTTAACTTGCAATCGCGCAAATCGGCAGTAATTTTACGTTCGTAAATCGTTATTCAATTGCTACAATGCAGTCTCAAGCATGCAAATCGTCAGTAATTTTACGTTCGTGACTATAAGCCGCACACGTAACGTGCAAGCTAACAAATCAGCAGTCATTTTTTTACTGTCGCGAATATAAGCCGCACCCGTAACTCGCAAACTCAAAAATCGGAAAAAAGGTGCGGCTTATATTCGGACCAATACGGTATATATCACATATATAGTTGTCATCAGTGCGGGTTGTCCAAAGATGTTGCTAACGCTGCGGCCCTCGCAAAGCGGACTTTAGCCCCCACCGCGACTGAAAAATTCATGGACCCAGCATCTGCAAATACGAGCCGCGGGAGTTAGAAAAAAAAAGATTACGACCTCACAAAAATACAACATTAGCGTCCTGAAACCTGCTCACATGAAAACATTCAAAACACACAAAATACACACAACAAACACATAAAAAGCTTACCCACAGCAAGGGGGGGCACCCAGCACCTCTAAAAGTGAAGTTACACCGTAATTGAAGTCGAAATTTAAGTGTTTAGACGTCCGACAATCCTCTAAGCGAGAGAAAAAACGGCCGCGAAAAGAACGAAAACGAGGCTACAGGACCCTAAACTCGCAAAACGCCACCAAACAGATACAGATTTTCGGAAAAAGCCGGACGATGTCCAAGAACAAGGACGCAAAATCAGCAACAGCCGCGTACCACACATTAGGCGCCATTTTACAACACTAACTTACACAATCCGGAAGTACACAGCTACCCTAACGGATTTTTCTCGCGCACGCACACTATGTACACTACACACTGCACACATTGCTGACACTTACACAGCAGCTCCACAGCATTGAAAACACACATTGTATGCTACAGCAACATGAAAACAGATTGTCAGCTCTTCTGCACAATGCTTCGTGCATATATTACTTCAAAATAGGTAAAGTATATTCATTTATTAATGTATTATTTATTTGATTACCATACACCAAACAGCATTAGCTTACTTACAATTTCATTGCCGTCATTTTTTGACGGGCAATATTCTAGTATATATATATATATATATATATATATATATATATATATAATGTAAAATACATTTACTTAAATCTGGTGTTAGTCTATTTCTGAAGTGTTATGTACACCAAAAGATGAATGCATGTACAGGACAAGTGTTATGATGTTTATGATTGTCCCACATTAATGTCTATTCCATATTAGAACAAAACTAGAAATCTGTGCAAACAGAGCATATACTATTATGCAAGCACATACTATTTTCTTCTGACTGATCTTTACACACTGCATGCGTCATTGTCATGAGCAGGAGTGATCAGAATACCGCGGTATGTAACATGAATAAAGAAAATATGTTGAAAAAATAATTTATGTTAAGCCAGATTTTGTGTGTTGGTAGCACCGAAATGTGAGGTCTTGTGAAATATTGGTGTTATTAACATCATACAAGCACACTGACAAATTGATTCAAGTAAAATATAATGACAATGGGCCTCATTAAAGTCCGCAGTTACCTTTATACAGCCCACAGGTCTGCAGGCTTGAAAAAGTCAGTAGTTACAAAATGATTAAATTGTTCAAGGCTGCAACTACAGGCCCAAAGCCTCAAACCTGTAAACCCTGCTTCCGTCTGTAACATCCGAGTAGCCAAACACATGAAGGGCGCAAAAGTCAAACAAACCCGTAATAGCAAAGCCTAACATAAATAAATCAATAGGAAGTGGAAAACATAAAGGAAAGGCCTTTAAAAGCCAATGGAAACCATAGGTCCAACTGTGCTGTAGCTGAACAAGTGTACACACAGGTCTAGGCATTATGGGTTTCTGCGCTTTGGAGAGAGAGAGAGAGAGAGAGAGAGAATGAGTTGTGACTTTTTTGCTATTTTGACCACTAAGATATATTAACACTTAATTTACAACACACATAATTACTGATATCACATAATTCACACATTTAGATTAATATGTACACATATACATAGCGTTAGGCCACAGCACATCTACACCACCCATACCCATAATATAATTCACATAATCCACACACATTCTTGTTTTACCTCATACACATACACTTACATATTATATTGATTTTTCCTAATATTTATTTTAATATTTACAGTAGGGAGGAGGAGAGTGAGAAGAGGAGGAGAGAGATGGAAACACTGGAGGGGAGGAGAGTGTGGAGAGAGAGGAGAGTGAGGAGAGGTATGAAGAGAGGGAGAGGAGGGGGCAAGGCAGGGAGAAGAGGTAGAGGTGCAGAACAGCAGGAGAAGGGGGAGGTAATACCCCCAGATGAATGTACACAAGGAGTAGTGGCAGAGGGTCAGGGGCATGATCCCAGGGGGGGAAGTAGTGGGGATGAGGGACCGGCCCCAATGAGAGAACAGGGAGGCCAGGAACCCCAGGCACAGTTGGGAGGGAAAGAGGCTGTGCCAAAGAACAGGGCCCCAATTATAGCCCAGAGGAGATGAGTGTCCTCCCCAGGGAAATTTGGGCTTGCTATAGGCTCATACATGGTGGGAGGGACGTGAGGCCTAGCCAGAAGGCACATGCTTGGGGTGAGGTAGCATTAGATGTGTCCGCAGTGGTAAATGGAAACAGGGATTCAAGTCTGTGAAACACTGGTACGACGACAGCAGGGTGAAGGTGAAGAGGAAGATAGCAGAGGAGGCCAGAACAGCACGTGCAACCGGTAGTGGCCCAGCACCTGTCATTACATACTGCGAATGGGAGAGGACCCTGAAGGACTGGATAGAGCCTGTGGCAGTAGTGGGCCTTCAAGGAGGGGTGGACACATTGAATGTAATCACTGTGCAATTAGATTATCCTAAACACCCTCATATTCACACACATCAACACCACACACCTAAATAATTGTCATACAATCGCCATGTTGCACTGTAAGCTCTCTGGTCACTGCTAATGATTTATTAAGCTGCAACAACTCTTTAAATACAGGAAGCAAAAATCTCATAATCAGAAGTGTTAGCAATTAAATATAGTTCAAATACCTGCAGTCACAATTGATTCAGAATAACAGTTAACAAATAATTCAAGATTGATTCATCATCCAAAAGAGAGTATGTATGGGTGTACACACTGCAGCATACACAGATACAGACTCTGTAGGACTGTATGTGCGTATAATTTAGACCTGGATCATGTCTCATCTGCATGTTAACAACCATTGCTGAGAATATGTCACAGAATGGTCAGTCTCACACACTGCACAGTAGATCCAGCAGAGCATGTGTCCAAATGACATGCAGATAGCACACCGCACCATCAGTACATATATTCATATGAGCCATGATTCACAATGCTCATGCGGGCTGATGTTCATCTGTGTAACACAAGCGCCACAGGCAATGACAGGTAACCATGATGTCAAGGTTATGGAAACTCATAGCTGTTAATTGTTTAGAGAACCACACTCAAATACTTTCTTTAATTTCAGTAGGAGGACAAGGCCAATCACATAGGCACAGGTGTTGGCTCTCCTGGAGCTGGACACAAATTGACCCATGGAAGTGGTGGATGAAGAAGGCCCCAACATACAAGAGGGCCCGGGACCAGCAACAGAATCTGGCCCATCAGAAACAAGAGGCTCACCCTTATACCCGGAGTGGGAGTCAACCCCTGGGCCATCACATGCATCATCTGGCTGTGTGCAGCCATTTTACCCCCCTCCATGGGACAAGTGATTGAGCCAGCAAACAATGACACCTACATTTATGCCGTGGTCCTGGCCCCAGCCATCATCATGGCCAACATTGCCACCTGCTCCAACACCATCACATCTCGGGCAGGGAAGTAACACTACTTCACCCCCAACATGGGCTCCCACACCATGGGGGTCCCATAACATTGCCTCCAACACAATGGGGTCCCCCAACATGGCTTCTCCCACCTACAACTCAGCCATCACCACTGGCAACTCAGCCATCACCACCGGCAACTCGGCCGGCAACACCGCCACCTCTGACTTTGAGGGAAATTATGGCCCGATTTCATAGGGATGACAGTAGATGCAACACCCAAAGAACTCAGATGCTGTGATTACTCCAAAGTCAGGTGCATTGCAACAACTCCCTCATTGCAAGCAACAGATCACTACATTCTGAGGTGAGGAGGCACAACCGAAGGATGGAGAGATATAAGGATCAGGCACATAGGGACAGGCAGCGATTAATACAATTTGCTGATTGCCAGCTCATATGTCTCCAGCCTTGGTTTCCAAAGCCACAACCAGAGACGGCGGCCTCCTCATCTCAGACCTCACCACCAGCGCAAGGTGATCCCCAGCCACCCAATGTAGTGGCACCCCTCTCTTAAATGTCACCTAGACGTGAAAGAGGGAGTAGGCACGAGGGCACAGAAGTTGGGGGCCAAGTGCTGAGGAAGAGGGGGTGTTAGGACCATCCCCTAAGTCCTCCTCATCATCACTCCTCAATAAATGTTAATTGGTGTAACTGTTGACATACTATTGCCTGGCTGCAGACTGTGGACATGTCTGGTTATAATATATAACATTTCACTAATTGATGTTCAATGTGGATTGACCTTGAGATGAGGTTGTAGTCAATCTTAATAGTGTTTTGATTGAAATCTTTTTCTTGTCTCTGTAGGTGTTAATATCTAAACCTCATGACCATGAAGTCATGTTCTTTATCTTCGAGCAGTGCAATAATATCATGTGAGTAAACACTCAACCCAAAGCCTAACAGGCATTCGATCAGTGACATTCACCACTGCAGATAGATCTGAAATGCAATATATGACTACATATCTCTTCACTAATGAACATGACTGGTGTGAGTTTCAATTACAAGAGTCCAGGCTGTAGAGTTGCACAGTCCCATTAGGATCTGCTAATCCAAACCAGTAGTTATACATGTGTTTTTTTTGCATGTAATCCCGTTAACAGTGTGAAAGCGGAAAAGCAGATTTATGTATTTGATTAAATCCAGAAACTAAACGGATAATTAATTTGTTTGACATCAGGATCAACAGGTATGTGTTTAGGGGTAATGTGATCAGAGTAATCTGTCTGGCCTTGGTACCACCCATATACCAGTGAGATGTGATATCAGCATGGCACAACTGTTCCATGTAGATAGCGATAGTATTCTTTGCTAAAAGATTGTGGTCACAGTGAAGCATGCCTTGGCGTTTTACACATCCGCAACATATTCTGGGAACAGGACAGAATCAGTATCGTTATCACTGCTCATAGATGACGTTCATGTTAATTGCTTTATTTTAGTGTTCAGAGCAAGAAACACTGTAGTGTAATAACAGCATTTGCTTGTTCATCAACCTCCTCTTTCTGTTTTCCAGATTCTGATCATCTATTTGGGATTAATCATTAATGTATGAAAACACATGATCCTTGATTTATTGCATTTGTTTAATTGAACAGATGGAGACCATGTGGAAGCTCTATGTGCATTAATGGTTATGTCTATGAAATGGAGTGATTTCTGATGATCCTTTTGTTCATCAGATTCCGGTTGCAGTGGTGTAGTGATTAATTATTTTTGGATGATGTCATCCAAATTCATTACAACCATCTAGTGTAATTACCAAACATATGAAACAGTATGACACATCTCTGTAATAATCTGTATATGGTCAAAGTAAAATAATAAGAGGGGGAGCACACTCTATAGCATTATATCATTCACACCCACTATCTACAGTGAGACACACACTCCACGTGCTTGTGCCTATTGCCTTCACACTACCATCTTGTATCTAACACCAGACTCACAAGTTTTAAGTCTTGTAATTTCCTTTGGAAGCCAGCACTGTGTATTTATTATCTTTTGTTTGTAACGCACCAACTTATTCTGTAGCACTATACAGGGGTTAAGAACATGGCAAAAACAAAATGAACACCTTATAAAGAATGGAGGGCCCTGTTTTTGAGCTTATAATGAAAGGTACGTATGGCTTGTTTTCAACCCACTGACACAGTATTGAAAACTTGCAAACTTACATGTTTTCATTTTAAGCTCATTCTTTTGCAATGTATTTATTTTGTTTTTGCCTGTATAGCGCTACGGAATATGTTGGCATGTTACAAATAAAAGATAATAATAATACTTTGCAATGATATGTTATCTCACAATGATGTATAGCTATTACCAAATAAAGAAAGCAAAAATATTCTCACTCTCTCTGTATGCAATGTTTAGGCCATTGGTTTTATATCTTCAAGATATACTAATGTTAATAAACCTGTTTAGCTGTCCTTGTTGTGATAGCAGGACAAAAAACTTAGAAATGATCAATGCAATTATTTGCATTATTGTGGTGGCTATTTCTTAGCCACTATATATCATTTACTTATAGTATTAGCTAACACTGCTTGCAGATGAACAAACTGCCTTAATGTACTGTATGTGAAATTTGCCTGAAACAAAATAACAAGAAAATATAGTCAAAAATAAAATAATATATCATCTTTTAATATGCATTCCTCAGTAACCATCTATTGGTGACATGTTATCTATATCTATACTTGGCCACAGATACGATTATCATGGCCTTTGTGATGTAGATTAGCCACATGGCTTCTTTATGTCACCATCCCATGATTAGCTTCTCTAGGTTAAGCATGGCTAGGTTAAAATGTTGACCAATAGATGTTCACTGATTTGAGAAGAACAAACTAGATGCAGCCCCTATCTCCTTCTCCCAGCAACACCCCTTCCCTCCTGTGCCACCATGGTGTCTCCATTGAGAGGGTCTGGCAGGAGCTGATGGAGAAGTGGAGGGAGGAAGTCAGATGAAGATGGATCAAGCACCTGGGGAAATGGCAGTGTTAAGGAGTGGCTGGGAGTCTTTCTCTCATTGTTGAAAGTTCACTGTTAGGCCAAACCCTGTAGCAATTCTCTGCAACTCAATTTTGTGCCTGATATGGTGCCTCCTTATTTCATGTATCACCGGAGATTTCTGGTCATTTGCTGTTGTGCGCCCTCCACTCTCTTAAAGCACCTTGTCATCTCCTCCCCTTGCCCACGCATAAAGACTGTCATTTCAGAGAACTCCACCTCCACTGGGTGAGAGACTTACTGTGGGGGTGATGGTAGTCTTGCTTGTGCCAGGGGAGCCATTGTTGCTAGCATTTGTGGTGGCAGTGGTGCAGGTGGTGGTGGTTGCAGGCAGTGGTGGTAGGCGGCAGTGGCAACAGTCGTGGTGTGGTGGTTGGGGCAGCTATAATGATGGCAGCATCAGAAGGGCACCAGCCAAGACCCAGGGTCCTGCCAGAAGGAGGTTCCTGGATGAGAATTGATCTGGGGAGGAGGGGCAGTGGGGTCAAAGGCCAACCCTGTAGCAGATGACCCAGCTGGTTGTTCATTTGCCCACATTAATTCATCTCCCTCCTTCTCATAGTATGTTTCATGTAAGTGTCCCTGCTGCACTGTTAGTGTTGGAGTGATATTCAATCTCTTGAAAAGACAAAATGTAAAATACATTAACAATGTAATAATCAGATATTCTGTCTGTGTTGGTGTGTTCATGATGGATTATGGTACAGATACCACACTTAAAACCACTATAAAGATTGCCACAGATTCTATTAGCTACTTGCATTCCAATTACGAGTTACCCACCCACAATCACTATGGGCCATCCAAACCTACAAAACTGGCCTTTGCACTCGTGCATTAGTTTTATCACAGCTCAAGATTCTTGAGCGCTAAATAATTCAAGTTACACAAACTCAATATTCTATTAGACCCATAGTTCTAGCTTGCAAATTAAGACTGATAAAATGTATCAAGTTTCTGTCAAAAATGTTACGAGTACTGAATAGGGATTTTTCAAATCACAGCTGCAGCAGCAATTAATACACACTAATGTACTTTCAAAGCATGGGAAGGCATATAAATAAATAAGAATGCATTGCACAACACACGCAAACAAATATGCAATAAAAAAATGCTTTTTTTAATGTGTTTTTTTGTGTGAAATGGATCCAAGGACTTTAAGGGGTTAATATATATCATGGAACCCGCATGGACAATAACAGTTGCTTTAATGAAATGTATTGATTTCTACATTGCTGAATTGCGAGTCCGATAGAAAATTTACTTCTCAACACGAAATAATTCGTAGTGACATTTAAGTATAAACTCCACGGTTTACTGATGTCATCATGATGGTCTCAATTACTATTGGCTGTGTCTAAGAAGTATTGCTAATGTTTAAGAAGTAAATTACGGGATTGCTTAAATATTTTCAGATCATATGATCACGCCCCCGGAAATCAGACTTAAAAAGTCAGGGTTTACTAGTTCAGCCTTTTTGGAGTCAAAAGAATGCATCTAAATATTTATTAAAAAAAACACCATAGAAAAATATGGCCCTATATATACTAACTGTGTTGGATATGGTAAATTTAGAGATGCTTTGGCCTTAAATTATTCTATTGTGATATTATAATTATATTGTATATACATATATTGCATTGTTTAATACTTATATTGTAATTATGTCATGATATGTCCTGTGCAATTTAATACTGAATGGACTCAGTAACCTCAAAATCAAGTGTTTTTTCTAGTTCATTATTACAAAGCATATAACAAATGATTATATGTTGCATTAACCTTTTGTTATAATAGGATTCAATACGGGTAAATTCCATGTTGTTGTTGCTACAGCACGTTAATGCAAACTAGCAGCTCAAAATTATTAATTAGATGTGTTATGTGCTAATTAGCATTACAGTCTGCGTGTGTGTCTCTGCAATTACCAACATGAGGACCCCTGATGTTATCTGGCACTTAACCCTCTCTCCCCCTATCAAGCATTCGAGGCCGAACGTTAGTATATAGGAGCATCAAAAGAAATAACAACATTTGTACACAGATATTTACTGTAGATAGGAATAGAGTATACATTGTAAGCGTACCTGTAGCTGGGACACCTCTCCGCCACTGTTACATCTTATCCCCTCCCCTCTTACACTCTCCTCATCTCTCCCAACTCATCTCCCTCTCTCCTCTGTTCTCCCTTTCTCTCCTGCTTTTCCTCTCTCAACTGTTCTCCCTCTCTCCTCCTCTTTCTCTCTCGCCTTGCCTCCCTCTCTCCAATGTTCATCCCTTTCTCCCATGCTTTTCCTCTCTCCCTTGCTCTCCCTGTATTGGCAGGGTGGGGGTATGTGTTAGGGTGGGGGGCATAAGGTTGGTTGGTATGGGATGGGTAAGCCTAGTAAAATCAGTAATGTACGTATTAAATGTTGATATGGGTTTCTATTAATGTATATACACATTAATATATATATATATATATATATATATATATATATTAATGTATTCTTTGAATATGTGTAAAATAATGTATGCTAATAACCTCCTATTCTCGTTAGCTCTCTCCGTAACTCCCTCTTTCAATCTAAGTAACACTTTGTGTGGGACATGTGGGTTAGCTGAAGAAGCATGACACAATTATGCTCTCATATCACATATATAGTTGTGAGCGTACGAGTTGTTGCTAACGCTACGGGCTGTGGCTCGCGCAGCGAGACGCGGCCCTCGCAAAGCGAGGGCACTGTGCCAGGTTCTCAGTTGCTGGCATGGAGCGCCGAAGGCGCTCCTTGCCAGCAACTGAGGACCCTCGCGAAGGCGAGGTCTTCAGTTGCAGCAACTGCGACCCTTGCAAAATTCACAACACAAATTCCCAACCCAAACAACTGCGAATCTCGCAAAGTTCACGTCGCAACACATTACGACACTCGCAAACAACATACGACACACGTTCACACACATTACGACACTCGCAAACAACATACGACACACGTTCACACACATTACGGCCTCGCAACACTCGGACGCAACTCGCGAACATTACAAAATTACAAACACAATACATACACACAGGACATACATAAAAACCTTACCTACACAAACAGGAAGCACCCAGGACCTCAAAAATGCAACTTACAACTTAATTGCACTCAAAATAAAAGAGTTTAGACACTAAATAATTTGTTAAGCGACACAAAAAATGGCCGACGAATAAAACGAAAACGAGGCTACACACGCAAACACCATACGAGACACGTTACCACACATTACGACCTCGCAAACATCGGACGCAACACGCCGACATACAAACATTTAAAACTTAAGAAAGACACACAACAAACACATAAAAAGCTTACCTACAGCACGAGGAACCAGCCAGCACCTCAAAAAAACAAGTTACACCTACATTTAAATCAAAATAAAACACTTTAGACACTAATACCATCGCTAAGCGAGAGAAAAAATGGCCGACGAACAAAACGAAAACGAGGCTTCAGACGTAACTACACTACACTTACTCGCAATAATGAAACACATACTATGCGGAACGTATCACAATCATATTAAACACCATTTTGAACAGTAATACGCAGAAAATGGCGGATGGAACGCAAATTGTAAGCTGGAACGCAAATAGCGCATGCGTATTGCGTTCTAACGGTCTCACTTTCCAGAACTTTCTACAAGTTTATAAATACTGCCTATTTCAAACAAAAAAATACATTTCTCCTCAGGTGATCAACGGAGTGACTTCTGAGATAACTGCTGCTTTTACTTGAAAAGACAATTCTTTACTAATTTACTACTTTGCATTGTGCAAATTACAACTGAGAGGTAAGCTATAATATATTACATTTTATTATCAGGACAGGTCAAACAAATAAAAAAATAAACTAGGGTTTATGTAGTGACATATATGGCACATTTATGTGTATAGGCTCACAAAAAAAATACGGTTCATTTAACAAAACAACAAAAAACCATAATTCTATATTAAACAGAGGTCTATGTATAGTGACGACACGCACATATATGTGTATAATGTATAGTGACATCTGACACGCACATATATGTCTATAATGTATAGTGACATGTGACACGCACATATATGTATAGAATGTATAGTGACATGTGACACGCACACTTATGTGTATTGCCCCTGCATAGTGACATGTGACACGGACATATATGTGTATCATGTATAGTGACATGTGACACGCACATTTCTGTGTATTGCCCCTTCACAGTGACATGTGACACGGACATATATGTGTATAATGTATAGTGACATGTGACAAGCACATTTATGTGTATTGCCACTGCAACAAAATTAGCTTAAAACAAAATCAGTAAACAACTACATTTAAATGACATTATATGTCATGTATACTGATATGTCACACGCACATATATGTGTATCATCTATAGTTACATCTCACACACAGACATTTATGTGTGTTGGAAAAAAAATATAAGGTTAATTTAACCATTTAAATATGAGTCATGTATACTGATATGTCACACGTACACAAAATAATTACATTAAACTATGGAATGTGCTTCATGTATGTGACATATGTGTGTAGCCCCCAACAAAAAATAAGGTCAATTGAAAATAATTACAGAAGTATATTTAAATGACATTAATTTACTGCAATTCAATAGATCATATAAAGCTGAATCTTTCTATTTCTTTTAATATTCAAACAGACTCTGCATCAACAGCGTCTCTCAACAATTTGCACCGTGCATTGTGAAGCACAATCCCTTTTAAAGAACACCAACAAAGAAGAAGAGGTAAGATACAACAAGACATTACATGCTCAAAAGGCCATGCTTTGCTAGATGAAAAATTATAAATATACAAATAACTATTTCACTTTCTTTTTCAAACAGACACTACAAGAAGACCGGCGGATTAAGATTGGCAGGAGGGGACCGTCTGTCATTCCAAACTTCAATCAAGGTAAAGTATTAAGTATAAACAAGAAAGAACCATGAGCCTTATTCAATTGCGACTTCCTCAATTGAATAGGGCTCTATATAAGCACATAACATATTTTTTATACAGAACTTTTTAGTTACTGAACTTCTAACCACAATCAAGGTTTTCAATAACTAAAAACTTTGCTCAATAAATATGTTATGTGATTATATAGAACCCTCTTCAATTGGCAAAATTGCAATTCAATGAGGACCTATATATCTTTAATGGCCAAGGGCCTCACTCAAATGTGATTTGCCCATTTCAATAGAGCTCTATATAAGCACAGAGCATATTTTTTAAAGGAACTTTTTATTTTGTGAACACGTTGCTTTTGGATACAAGTTCACTAAATACAAAATTCGGTAAAAAAATATGCTCTGTGCTGATATTGAGCTCTATTCCATTGGCCAAAACACAATTGAATGAGGAGCTGACAATATAACAAATGCAGTAACCAAAGGCCCTCATTCAATTGCTATTTTGGACAATTAAATATGGCTATAAATAAGCACTTTTAGGCCCTTATTCAATTTTAACAAATATATGTGATGTGCTTATTTACAACCCTATTCAATTTTCAACATTGCAATTCAATGACGGCCTTAGAGTACTATTACATTGTAAAAAATGCAATTGAATGAGGGGCAAACTATGCAACATATGGTACACACAAAGGCCCTCATTCAATTGCAATTTGCCCAATTGAATAGGGCTCTAAATAACAACATAACATTTTTTTTTAAAGAAGTTTTTAGTTACTAAAAATCTATCCAAAATAAAGTTTTTCACTGACTAAAAACTTCTTTAAAAAAATATGCTATGTGCTTATTTAGGGCACGATTCAATTAGCCAAATCGCAATTGAATGAGACACAAACTGCTACACACAAAACAGAATTTCTTATTCAATGTTTAACAACCTATAAGCCTTACAAAGAAGCAAAAATAAGAATAACAAAAGTGTTGTGCACCTAATAGCATTGTACAAAAAATCACACAAACACATAGGAAACTACATTAACATTCTTCTTTAATGTTTAACAACCTATAACCAGTACAATCAAGAATAAATAACGTTTGCACAAGTGGTGCACACAAAACAGGATTGTCAAAAACTAACACAAACACATAGCAAACTACATTAATTATATTATTTCATGTTTCACTAACTATAACCATCCCAATAAAGGTTAAATAAGTATACCACAAGTGGTGCGCACAAAACAGGATTGTACAAAAAATAACATAAACACATAGCAAAATAAATTCATATTTTTATTTAATATATCACAACCCACAAGCCTTACTAAGAACCTTAAATAAGAATAACAAAAGTCGTGGGATTGTACAGAAAGTAAAAAAAAAAAATATAGAAAAAAATAACCATAACTGATACAATACAGCCAAATTCATACATTTTTTACTTATTTAAAAGACATTTCACTCAAACAACATTTTCTCTTTATATTACAACAGATACTGCGTGAAGACAATCGGACAAGGACTTTCTCCACAGGACCGGACCATCGGACGAGGACTTTCAACACAGGACCAGACCAGCAGACGAGGAATTTCAACACAGGACCAGACCAGCAGACGAGGAATTTCAACACAGGACCAGACCATCAGACGAGGACTTTCACCAAAGGACCACAACATCGGACGAGGGCTATCGCCACAGGACCACAACATCGGACGAGGGCTATCGCCACAGGACCACACCATCGGACGAGGACTTCCAACAGAGGACCACACCATTGGACAACGATTTTGAACCGAGGACCAACAAACATTCGGATTTAAATCACACTTCAACCAAGGTACAGTCTAATAAGTACTAAAGTATAAAACTAAAGAAACTGCTTTCAGTTGCATCCGTGTCAACAGAAAAATAAAAAAAATTATTTACTATCTCCCTTATTCTATTTAAATTGCTACTATGCAATACATAGCTCAATAACCACATCACTTTTTTTTTTAGCAAAGAAGTTTTGCAGTGGTAAATATCTATCCACAAACAACGTTTTTAATAAATAAAACCATTATTTTAAAAAAATATGTTACATGCTTATTTACAGCAGTATTCCATTGGCCAAATTCTTAGCCAGTGAGGACAGGAATTATAAATTTAACTAAATATAAATGATACATTAATGATTTGCCTTTTATTGCACCAATTGTGCACAAGAATCTTTAACAGGAATTACAAATTAAAATATACACAATTACATTTATTTTTTTTCCTTTACAGATTAATATGGCTGATAACGAGACCAAAGAAGAGAAGAAAAGACGTCAAACTAGAGAAAGACAAGAGAGATGGGCCGCCCAGCAGACACCGGAGGAGAAAGAAATTCGACGAGAAAAAGAACGCAAAAGACTTGCAAATAAAAGAATATCAGCTGCAAAAATGAAAGATACAACCAAAAAAAATAAAAAGATAATAAAGCATTTACAAACTGTTCCTAAAACATCAGATGACATTTTACAAGATACCAGTCAAGACAGACCAAAAAAAGCAACTACAAAAACAAAGCATTTACAAACTCTTACTAAAAACTTACAGGACATTTCAACCAAACAAGGACAACATATACCAAGAAAATCCACGAAAAAAACTAAACATTTAGAACCTGTTGTTGAAACATTTCATGACTTTTCATCTGATGAATATGAAAGTCAACATCCGATATGCTTTGCAAATTGTCCTTTACTCAAGTCTTTAGCAGTAGAGGTTCATAGTTGTGGGGACATGAGTACTCAATGTCAATTTTGTGAGGCTTGGTATTTTAAACAGGAGAGACCCAGAGATGGACAATTTATTAGTTGTTGTCAAAAAGGAAAGTTCAAACTTCCAGAAAGGAAACAATTTCCAACCTATTTACAAAATATTATGACTGAACCTACTTTTCCAAATTACAAAAATTTTAAGACAAACATAAGATCCTACAATAGTGCCATATCATTTGCATCTATGGGGGCAACATTGGCTGCTAATGTACCAGGACATGGTCTTTACTGTTTTAAAGTCCAAGGACAAATTTATCATCGGACTTCACATTTACATCCAGAGGAAGGAGAGCAAAGAAAATTCGCTCAACTATATGTCCTAGATACAATGGAAGCTGTTGACCAACGTATGCAGATGGAAGAAAATAAAAAATGCTTACCCAGTGTTTTTATAGAGCTAAATAACATTATGGACAACAATCCCTACAGTAAAGCTTACAAAAAATTGGCAGAAGTAGAAAATGAACAACTACTTCATGCACAAAGACATCAATTACCCATGCCAAAGGTTAATATGGTGCTTAAAAGAGACAGACATACTGATAAACGTCGTTATAACTTGCCAACATCAAACGAGGTTGCAATGGTCTTTCAGAATGATGAAGGAGAACCACCATTTCAAAGAGACATTAGAGTATATCCCAGAAATGAGGAGCAACCATTTATTAATATTAATATCTTAAGTCCAAATTTAGATCCAATGACATATCCCATATTTTTCCCACATGGAGAAGCAGGTTGGCAACCAAAATTAACTCTTCCCAGTTACCCAAATGCTAAAGCCAGAATCCAAAATAATGTTTCTATGCTTGAATTTAAAGTTGCTCAAATTGCCATTAGAGATGAATTTAATCCAATTTTATGTGGTGGAAAACTAACACAACAATGGATTATTGATTCATATTTGCAAGTTGAGGCAAATAATTTAAACTTTATAAAATATCAACAAGATAAACTACGTGTAGAACAATATTGTGGACTCATGGACTATGTTGCTGACGTGGCTACAAGCAGAGACATGACAGCTGGCAAAGCCATCATTTTACCATCTTCTTTTCAAGGATCCCCTCGAAATATGAGAGAAAGATACAATGATGCTATGGCTATTGTGACAAAATTTGGAAAACCAGATTTATTTGTGACATTTACATGTAATCCACAATGGCCAGAAATTAATCAAAATCTACTTCTTGGACAAAGTGCTTCAGATCGACCAGATTTAGTAGCCAGAGTTTTTAAGATCAAATTAAATGAATTAATACGTGACTTTACTATAAATCAGTTATTTGGCAAATGTCTTGCTTATGTATATACCATTGAATTTCAAAAAAGAGGCCTTCCACATGCACATCTTCTCATAATACTTCAAGAGAAAGATAAATTAGATACTTCGGACAAAGTGGATGCAGTCATAGTTGCTGAACTACCAGATCCAGAACTATATGGTAGACTATATGAGATTGTTACTCATCGCATGATTCATGGACCCTGTGGAGACCTTAATCCACAATCACCATGTATGGAAAATAATAAATGTTCAAAAGATTTTCCAAAAGATTATAGAGACAAAACATATGCAAATTGTGATGGATATCCACTTTATAAAAGAAGAGAAGGAGATAGTGCCATTATTCGTGGCAAAAAAGTGGACAATAGATATGTAGTACCCTACAATCCACATTTACTCATGAAGTACAACGCCCACATCAACGTAGAAGCCTGCACTTCCATCAAATCCATTAAATATGTCTACAAATATATTTACAAAGGTTATGATGCAGCTACTGTAGTCGTCAAAAGTGCAGACAACCCTGAAAGTAGTGAGTTAGTACATGATGAACTTGCATCTCATGTAGATGCTCGCTATGGGCCTCATTCTATTAGCGGCCGTAAATCGGCCGTAAGGCTGCGATTCCTTGCGGGGGTTCAGTTAACTCGCGATTATTTATACGGCCCCGCAAGGATCTCCTTTTACGGCCGGCCGCATATCTTGGAACCGGCCGTAAGCTGTGAAATCTAAAAACTCAAAAATAAATTCAAGCCTGCACTGTACAGCTCTGTAAATGCTAGGGATCATATTGGGGGACATGAGGATTAAAAGGAACCCACTCTCAAGCTTGCACATCAGCCCAAACCCGAGTTCAAATTAACTGTTTATTTTCCGGATGCGGCGTGGGCATGTCTGAGGTGCTCCAAGCACTCTGGACTTTTTACATGGATATTTTACGGATATTAAAAATAAAATATTTTACGGATTTGAGTATAGGATAATTATGTGCTATTTTTTCTAACACCTAAAATCCCTTTATAGTCTTCTCAAAGTGCAGGATGGCTTTATTTGAGCTATTTTATGTGCTTAATTGGTGCTAGCGGGACCTGTTTCCTGCAAGTAAGCAGAGGCTCGTTTTTAGCCTTGCAGAGAGCTTTCCCGGAGCAATTGAATTGCAAATAGGAATTTCTTACGGCCGAAACTCTTGCAGCCGTTTTAGATCAAAGGATTTCCTCTGGCGCAAGCGGCCGCAAGAGATAGCAAGGCACCGGCCGCAAGCCTGCCGGAGCCTCCGGTCGTAAGGGAATAGAATAGCCGAATAGCTTGCGGCCGGTCCTTGCGGCCCCGCAACGGCTGCGGCCGCTAATAGAATGAGGCCCTATGTCAGTGCGCCAGCAGCTATGTGGCGGCTTTTAAAATTTGAAATGCATGATAGATCACATGCAGTATATAGGTTAGCAGTACATTTGCCACAACGACATTTAGTCTATTTCCATGCTGGAAATGAAATGAATGCATTGGCCCAAAGTGAAGATCGTCACACTACACTAACTGCATGGTTTGCATTAAATTCCACTGATGCTCAAGCAACACAATACTTATATATTGAAATTCCATATCACTATGTTTTTGTGAATGGATTATGGAGAGCAAGAAAAAACAGAGGCAATAAAATAATTCCACGAATTTACACAGTCAGTCCAAGAGATGTTGAACGTTTTTGCTTACGGATATTACTTTTAAATGTTCCAGGAGCACAAAGTTTTGAACAATTAAGAACTGTTAATGACATTGTATATGAATCCTTCCATTTAGCTGCAAGACATAGAAACTTACTCGCTGATGATACAGAGTGGGAAAGATGTTTAGAAGAAGCAGCACAATGTCAAATGCCACGACAGATGAGAGAACAATTTGCTTTTATTTGTATCTTCTCAAATGCTCCAAATGCATTAGCTTTGTGGGAGACTTTTAAAAGTAATATGGCTGAAGACTTTATGCGACGATACAATGAACCCATTGCACACTTAAAAGCGTTAATGGAAATTCAAGAAGTCTTTTTTTTTTTTTTATAACATAAATTTTATTGAGAAGTTCTGGAATTGCAATGACAAAACAAAAAGAATAATGAAAAACATAGTCCACATGTTGTCTTATAACTAACATCATATTGCTAATATATTAAAACCATTCCATTTAAATAAAAACTCCATTCCAACTCTTTTTCTTTTTTTTTGTGATTCTGTCCAAAAATATTCACACTAGTTTCTTAATACTCAGCAATATATACAGCTTATAAAGTCACATTGCTCAAATTGCAGTAATTCACATTTCCATGGATGAACCTGAGCAGCAGGAGATATGTTAAAAGAAGATAAAATAGAAAAAAAAACAAAAAAACAAAAACAAGTGACATTATATAACACCTATGGTGGGGTGTCATCCCCCATTAATTCCCTGCTCAGCCAATCTTAAGGTAGCCATCCTCCCCCCCTGTACCTTTGGCGTACTGAAGAAATATCTCTCCGGGACCTCTCACCACCTCTCCCCGTCCGCTCCACACTCCACTCCCCAGCCGCACATCAGGAATGGCTTCTTTAATGTGTTCCCTTAACTTAGTTATTATATATTACTGTCTGTGAATAGAGTCCAGGGTTCCCAAACCTCCAGGAAGCAGTGATGTGTATCTGATATGATATGGGTCATCCGCTCATTAATGCAAATAAAGTTTATTTTGTTTGTTACATCATGGAAATTAATATCCCTACTCTTCCATCGTCTTGCGATGGTGTTCTTAGCTGCTAGAAATATCAGTTGGGCCAGTTTATTCCCCTCCCTTCCAAATTTTGAGAAGCGTGCTCCCAGGAGACAGACTGCTATTGATGGTTGGAGTGGGGTTTTGAGTATTAGCGAAATTAGATTGGTCGTCTCAGACCAAATTTTAAATACCTTAGGACAACTCCACCAAGTATGAATGAAGTCTCCCCTTCCGTGACACCCCCTAAAACATCTATCTGAGATTGTTTGGGATATCTTATTTAGTCGAACTGGAGTTGTATATGCCCGATGTAAAATCTTAAGGGAGGTTTCTAATAAACTATAATTAAGTGAACCCTTAGATAGGTTCGTTAAGGATTCAGCCCATTTATTCCCATCCCAAATTTGCCCTAGGTCCAACTCCCACCTCGATACAAAGGAAGGCCTCCAAGTGCTTGGTGGACTATTGAAGATTTGGTATATTGAGCCCAAGATTCCTTTGGACAGGGCCTCACTCTTACACACCACCGACATCCAAGTTTCCCTCGGGGGTCCATGGGTTCTTTGTATCTCATCAATCCAGCTCCTTATTTTAATGTAATTAAAGTGTTCCCGGTGTGGAACCTCGAAGTTCCTAATCATGGATTCTGAAGTTCTCATAATCCCTCCCTCAAACCAAGCCCCCAGCTTATCCAGACCAAGCGAAGTCCAATATTCCTTGGACTCTGCAGTGATGGTGGTTAATAAGGAGTTAATAAGGAGTAAAGATCGATGTGAGGGGAGAAACCGGGTAAGTCAGTTTGCATTTCCTCCTAGCCCAGATCCAAACTCTCAGTGTAAACTTAGTTATGGGGTTCTGTATTCTAGAGTAAAAAGCGCTTGCACCTGGAGCCCACAGGATAATACCCCACGTAAGCGGGGCCATCTGCAACTCCTCTACAAAGACCCAGTTTGGTTGAAGTGTAATGGAGTGAGCTAGTGGGATAGAGGCAAGCTGGGCTGCTCTGAAGTAACTCAGGAAATTAGGGCAAGATAGGCCCCCCTTGGATTTATGTACGTACATCGTTTTTCTCACTATCTTAGGGGGTCTATTTCTCCATATGAACTTAAACACTTGGGTCTGGAAGAGGGCCAATTCTGTATTTTTTATCTGGATTGGCAGCGTCCTGGCAAGATAGAGCAGCCTCGGCAAAATATTAATTTTAACCGTGACTACTCTACCCGTCCATGAGATATGTCGGTTTGTCCAATTTTCCAGGTCTCGCCGCAGAGCCCTATAGAGAGGTGGATAGTTAGCTTTATACAAATTAGTTAATGAGTTGGTCAAATTAATCCCTAGATATTTGATGTGTGAGGGGGGCCATAGAAATTTGTGTACTCCCTTCAGGTGATTCAAAATATCCAAAGGGATCCCAACACTCAAAGCTTCTGTCTTGTCCTGGTTTAACCTCAGGCCTGACACATTGCTAAAGACTCCTATCATGTCCATCAGGGCGCCTACAGAAGAGCTAGGGTTCGAAAGGGTGCAAAGCAGGTCATCAGCAAACAAGGAGCATTTTAGTTGCTGGTGTCCCACCCGCACCCCCTCTATAGAGGAGTTAACTCTGATCGCCTGAGCCAAAGGCTCAATGGCCAGAGCAAAGAGAAGAGGAGACAATGGGCAGCCCTGTCTCGTACCTCTCTCGATTTTAATACAGGCCGTATGAGAACCAGGCAATTTTAGTGTGGCCCTGGGGAGTGTATAATAAGTACGCAGCAAGTTTAAGAAGTTTCCTCTGAACCCAAACTTATCCAAAGTGGCAAATAGGAAGGGCCATTCCAGGGTATCAAACGCCTTTTCGATGTCCAATGCGAGTAGGCACACAGGGAGACCCCTAGCCCTGGCCAAATGAATGACATTTAAAGTCCTCCTGATGTTATCACTAGTCTGCCTGTTTGGAATAAATCCTGATTGGTCCTTATGTATTAAGGCGGGTAGGAAGATCGAGATCCTCTGGGAGAAAATTTTGGCCAGCAGTTTGACGTCCCCATTAAGAAGCGAGATTGGTCTATAATTTTTAGCTTCCTTTGGATCCCGGCCCTCCTTGGGGAAGAGCGTCAAGTCCGCATGATTCAGCTCTGGGGGAGTTGTCTCTCCTCTTAGAATTGAATTGAAGAGACTACATAAATGGGGGGCCAGTATTTCCGAGAACTTTTTGTAATAGATGTTAGTGAACCCGTCCGGACCGGGGGACTTCCCTAGCTTCAGTTCTTTAATGGCATCTAAAATTTCTTTGACCGTCACATCTTTATTCAAATTTTGTAAGTCCAGGGGTGAAATTTGGGGCAAATCAAGGGAGTTTAGGTAGGAATGAATAACATTTTCTGAGGCCAATTTCTGAGTGGAGTAAATATTTTGATAAAAGTCCCTAAAGACCTCCTGGATTTCATTTTGGCTGTAGGTGAGATCGCCTTTCCTATTTTTGATTTGGGATACCCTGGCTTGAGCATATTTAGCTTTTAAGCTCCTTGCTAGTAGCTTGTCAGGTTTATTCGCCTTAGCATAAAACAAATGTTGAGTCCTCCTTAATGCCTTATCCGTTTTTATGGTCAAAATACTATCCAGCTCTAGCCTGGCCTTATCTATCTGTTTCCTTAAAGCTATCGAGGGAGAAAGCTGATGTTGCCGCTCCAATTGAGATAGTTTCCCTGATAGCTCCTTTTCTTTTAGCCTGTTCTGTTTTCTGAATTGGGAGGCTAGCTTGATAAACACCCCCCTTACGTAGGCTTTGTGCGCCATCCAGACCCAACCCGCCCCTGTCTCCCCACCCGCATTGGACTCAAAAAATTCCACCAACTCCCTCTCAGTTTGCTCCTGGAATCTGGATTGCGAAACTAAGTAGTCATTAAGTCTCCAGGTATAGGGCATCCGAAATTGAACTCCCAGGTCTACCTCTAGTGTGACCGCCGCGTGGTCCGACCAGGTGCACGGAACAATAGCAGCTTTGTTTGAGCTGTCTAGAAGCGAATTACATATATATATTGTGTCTATACGAGAATAAGTCCCGTGTGTGGGGGAATAAAAAGTATAGTCCCTTCCTCTGGGGTGCAGACCTCTCCAGGCGTCAACCAGATCTAAGGAGTGCAGAAGTTTTAAGATTTGCCTGTTTTTTTTGGAGAAGCGAACTTCTTGTGAAGTTTTAGATCTATCTGCCACTGGGTCTAATACCAGATTAAAGTCCCCTCCTATAATTAGTTTGCCCCATTCTCCCCCCTCCAGGACCCTTAAGAATCTGATCAGGGTCTTATGTGGTGCTTTCGTGGGGGCATAGAAGGAGGCTAGTGAAACTGGAGAACCCAGAATCGTCCCCTTTAAAATGATGTAATAGCCCTCCCGGTCCACTATCTTGGTTGTCATTTGAAATTGGAGGCTCTTGTGGAGCAAAATCGCCACTCCTTCTTTTTTGGAGACCTGGGTAGAGTAGTAAAAATGAGGATAATTTTTGTCGAGGTAGGTTGGGGCTTTATTCCTGGCGAAATGTGTCTCCTGTAAGAAGATCACCATGGGGTTAAGGGTCTTATAGTATAGGAAAGCCTTCCTTCGCTTGAAAGGGGAGTTGAAACCTTTCACATTATGGGTAAGTAGTGTCATTGGTGGGGTCATGGATAGACTTGAGGTGTATATTTCTGGTGCATTAATGTAGCCTTACCCTTCCGGAGGAGCGCCGAGGAGGGAGTGCAGAGCGGATTTCCCCCTCTGGGGGATAGGAGTGGTTGAGCCCGGCCAAGAAGAGGTCCAGTATGATTAGCTCTGTGGGGGGAAAAGAGGCATGAGTATAAGTAGTGCAGAGGCGGTCCCAAGAAGTCTAAGGGAGGCAGGATTATACCGGACAAGTCTGGCAGTATCTCAGAACTACTAGAACCCAACTCAATAGGCTGAAATGAGATCCGTTCCAATAGTACCAGGGGTCCTCCACTCTCTGAGGCCAGGCAACTTGGCCCACTGTCCAGCAGACAGGCCGCCGCCTTAAGCCCAGCTATGTAGAGCAAACTCTGATTTGGCTCAAAATCCCCTAAACAGCCATAGAGAAAGAGAAAACAAGAACTAGGAGGCACCAAGTGGCAAGTTTCGTTTAGGCAGTAGGGGGGAGTACAGGGGCAAGAGAGCCCATGCTGATAGGTGACAAGGAGAAGAGCAGCAATGAAGAAAACACAGAGGGAAGAGAGAACAGTTGCTGCCAAAAGGTCTGACTGTCCCAAGACCACCTGTCTTGTCTTAAACATTCTACCCTCTTGGAACCCTAGAGCCTCTGTTCCAATTCCCGCCGGCAAGGCCAAGCAAAAGTAACCTAGAAAAGTATAAAGAAAACAGAATAAAGACAGAACCATGAATAGCTTATTTAAACGTTTAATAGCATAATTTTTTATCTTGACTAAAGCAGAGCAAACCTTTAGACCCGGTCCAGTAAAGAAAGATCCTGACGGACTGGCTATACTATCTGCATGTGTATTAAAACTTATAGCTTTATCAGTCAGCTAACACCTGCTGAAGAGGGGAGGAAAAGCAAAACATGGATTAGTAACATTCCAAAAGTCTTTGGTAAACATGGCCCTGCTAAGGGCCCCAGGCTCCTTTGAGGACCTAAGTAAAAAAAGTAAGAAAAATAACACGTCCTGGGAAAAGGCCAGGTCAGTTCCAGGTGGCTTCCCTGTTAGTCTCTACCAGGGAATTTTGATATGGTGTTTTTAAGCCCTTGTAAATCCTTAGGATGCCGAAATAAGTCTTTGCTAGCCAGTTGTCATTTCAAGCGGACCAGCCTATTTGAAAGTCACTGGAGTTGGCAGCAGCTGAATTATTGCATTTACGAGTCCATGATCTGGGAGGGTCGTCTATGAGTGGTCTTTGAGGCTTGGTCAGTGGGCCTCTTGTGCCTGGTCACTTCAGACCATTGCCTTTTCGGGAGAGGTAAAGCTGTTGATGCAAGTGATGTCGAGGTCGGGTCTCCCCCAGAGAGATCCAGACTCTTCAGAAGTTCTTGGCAGTCTTCTAGAGAACGTGTTGTATACTGGGTGCTCCCTACTGAAAAAATAAGGGCAAATGGGAATCCCCAACGGTACCTGATGCCGTGGTGGAGAAGAACTTCCAGGGCTGGCCTCATCAGCCTCCGTTTTTGAAGTGTGGAAGGGGAGAGATCCGCATAAAAATTGAAGTTTGGCCCCGTCTGGGCCTGTGATCACAGCCTTCTTGCGGGTAGTTGCCAGGATTAGATCCCTTGATTGTTGGCGTAGTAGCCTTACAATGATGTCTTTGGGAAGGTCTAGGTTACGACTTCCCCCAAGGGCTCTATGGGCACGCTCCACTTCCCATTCATGGTCTGGATGACCTGAGAGGATCTCATCGATCGTGGCCTTAAGGTAGCGAGGAAGGTCGACTATTGCCGTAGGGACGCCTCTGATCCTCAGGTTGAATCGCCTGGATCTATTCTCCAAATCCTCCAGTTTATCTTCTATGCCACAAATACGGGAGGTGTTATCCGCAATGGTGGCCCTGTCTCTCTCCTGGGCCTCTACCACTTGGTCAACGGTCTCTTCAAGTTGATGGGTCCTTTGGCCAATCTCATGTATGTCTTTCTGCAAAGATATGACCGCCCTGTCTATGTGAGAGGCCAGGAGAGCCTCAATTCTTGCCATTGAATCGCTGTTGATGGAGACTTCAGGCTGTGGGGCCGCCTCCAGGGGATCCAGGTCAGAGGTGTCAGATTGCTCCAAGACAGGGTCCTTCATCAGTGCCATCTGTGTTTCTGAAGCCTTGAAATGTTCGTCAATTTTTTTGGATGTTAATGACTTTTTGTTTTTCCCCATTTTTATGGAGCTGCTTCTACCCGGGGTAGCCATTGAGTGTCCAGACAACGGATGGATTCCACTGGGGGGGTCACTCGGTATTAGCTTTTACCTCTCAAGTATTTAGGTCTGTTGTAGTCTGTCTTGTCTGTTCATATCTAGATTCTGTACTGAGATCTTGGCATCTCTCAGGCCCTGCCGGCGGGAACTGTGCTCGGCTCCTTCAGCTACATCTCCTTAGGCTGATATGCCCCGCTGTTCAGTGCCCCCAGCAGATCTGGGTTGTGTACTTATCAGAGTCCCACCAAGTGTGATCTGTGCAAACTTTTCAGTGCAGGACTTGAAATGAGTTTTTTTTTTCCAAGAAGTCTTTTTAACTCATGGATTAAGTTGTGCAAGTTTTAATTTGCCTGATCCAGGTCTTATAGATGACATTAACTTTGAAGACTATGACATTCAACTACAAGCAGAAAGAACAGAAGAAAGACTTGCAACTTTAAATACACTACAATTGCAAGCATTTCATGCCATTAAAAATGCTATAGATGATGACATGGTGACAGAGCGTTAATTCTATCTTGATGGACCTGGCGGATCAGGGAAAACATATTTGTACAATTTATTAATGAGTTCAGTACGAGCACAAGGAAAAATAGCAATGGCGTTTGCCACTACTGGAATTGCTGCACTTTTATTAGAAGGTGGAAGAACTGTTCATAGTGGATTTAAACTGCCAGTGCCTATTTTAGAAAATTCTGTGTCAGATATTCGCATGACATCCTTACAAGCAAAGAAATTGAAGAAATGTAAATTAATTATAATAGATGAGGCCACAATGATGTCATGCTATGCCCTCCAATGTATTGACCGTTTGCTTCGTGAAGTCATGGATAATATTTTTCCATTTGGTGGAAAGGTAATGTTGTTGGGTGGCGATTTTAGACAAACATTACCTGTCGTTGTACATGGAAATCGAACAGACATTATTGAAACATGTATAAAGTCAAGTACAGTATGGAAACATTTTACCCATCTTCAACTGCAACAAAATATGAGATCAGAAGGCCAAACTGATTTCAATGATTGGCTTATTAAAATTGGAGAAGGCAGAACAGAAAAAATACTACATTTACCTGACGACACTGTAGAGATCCCACCTCATATGATTTGTCAACAAGATATTATATCGGCTATATTTGAAGGGAGCATAAATAACGAAGAATATTCCGAGCTTGCCAACCAAGTTATACTGACGTGTAAAAATAAAGATGCATTAATACTCAATAATGAAATCTTAAAAAAAATTAATGCACCACAAAGAAATTATCACAGTGCTGATTCTGTACTTGCTGATGACAATGAAAGTCAGGCAAACTTTTCAACTGAATTCATTAACTCTTTAACTCCTTCTGGAATGCCACCACATATTTTGCAGCTAAAGAAAGGTGCAATTATCATGTTACTGCGAAATATGAACCCCAAAAAAGGCCTATGCAATGGCACAAGATTAATTGTTCAACAATTAAAGGACCATTTTATAGATGCTGAAATTTTAACTGGGACCCATAAAGGAGAGAGAGTTTTCATACCAAGAATAGATTTAGCACCAAGTGAAAGTAGTCTCCCTTTTATACTTCAAAGAAGACAATTTCCCATTATTATGGCATTTGCCATGACCATTAATAAATCACAAGGTCAAACTTTCAAATCTGTGGGTATTTTCTTGGAAGAACCAGTTTTTGCACATGGTCAATTGTACGTTGCGTTGTCACGGTGCAAAAATCCACAGGCTATTAAAGTTTACATTGAAAACAATGAAAGTCAAGGTGATTTATTAGAAGATGGACGTATTTTTACTAAAAACATTGTCTACTATGAAGTACTATAACTTTGCAGGATACAAACTAAAGCCATGCAAACATTTTGGAAAAACATTCAAAAATACAAAACAATTGGTTGTTTAATTCAGTCATAATTAATGAAAGTCATGTTTATGGATAATTCGCCTCACAAAATACTTGCCTTGCATTTCTATGAAAAATTATGTTAAAATGTTAAGTCACTATGTTAATGTTTCTAATGTTACAATTTCAAAAACAAAATTTTCAAGTTATTTCATTCAACATATTACAAAGTTCATGTTAAGAGCTCAAGCACCTTTTAAGTCACAATGTAAATATTCTCTGTTATCTTAAGATTACTACCTACATTAATGTTTATCGCCAGTTTATGTGCTCAGTAATGAATTACTTTAATTACGTACGGTTTAAGGAGAGTTTTTACTGTATGCCTTCCTCTACATTCAATGTATATTAAACTTAACAATTATTATGATACAAATTGCATGTTAATACTGATTAATTTAAAGTTAAACTGTTTTTACATTCAAATGTTAATACTTTTAATTCAAAATTATGTTACAAAATGTATTTACTTTGTTCCTGTTTATAATGTTCAAAATTACACAAATGTTTTGCAAAACTTCCAAAGTTACATAAAAAATAAAGTTCAATTTTAAAAATATATACTTTCAAGGTTATTGCTTACATATATTTTAAACTTCATGTTAAAATTCGGCACGTTTCAAAAAGTCTTTTTACTTTCTACTTTCCTCTGGATTCTATGTATATTAAAGTGAACAATTCTTCAGATACAAAATTCATTTTAAAAAACCATTACATCAACGTTTTACAAAAATACATGTTCATATCACAATACTTACAAGGGTCAAAAATATATTTAAATAACTAAACAACTTCACAAACATATACATCACATTGCCGTCATTTTTTGATGGGCAAGTCGCTAGTAGATTATAATTGGCAGTTTTCTTTGACGTTTTTCAATATTATTGGTGTTTCCTCATAACCAGAAGAGTGAAATTGAAATCCCATGCAGATTGGGCAGTAGTTCCGATACTTTACTAAGCCCAGACACTACAGGTACTCACAAGCTATTTGTCCAACAAGTGGAAAACTAACAAATATTTGTGGGTAAAACGTTAGGGGACTGATGTGATTCAAATGTATCTTACGAAAATAAAGCTCCTGTAGGTCTGAGTAAGGATGTTACTGCAATAATGGAATGGAGGCCTATGTCAGGCAAGTTATCAGGGTCACCATCAGTGGGATGTGTATGGGCCACAAATAAGATGGACCTAAGGACTCCTGATCTGTTTCACATGTGCATAACTAATCTCAATATGTAAATGTTGAGTTTGGCTGCATGCACCTATTAACTTTCTGTGTGTTTGTCTTAAGTTATTCAGTTGTGTCTGACTCTAATAAGACCCCAGCACACCAGGAAAATCTTGTGTCTTGTTGTGCTAATCCATTAGGCTTTCATAGCAAAGATACTGGAGTGGGTTGTCAGTTCCTTCTCTAGTGGACCACAATTTGTCTGACCTGTCCATCTCGGGTGACCCTACATGGTATAGCTCACAGCTTTACTGAGATACACAAGCCCCTTCACCACGACAAGATAGTGATCAAGAACAGGATTAACGTTCTATGTATGTTCAATATAACTTAGTAGTAAGCATTATATACATTAAGTTTGTTTTAAGATCCATATTGCATATCACACTAATATGTAACTTTATGACATATACAATACAAGTGTGTCTCAACATGTGTTTATGTTTTGTTTTATATTGCTTGCAGTGGGCTTTATTCAATGTATACTCTTTAATCTGTGTGTAATTGCATTGTGTATATATCACTTTATATTCACACTGAACAGTGTCAGCCAGACTGGCACTGCAAGGATTCCACCAGCTGGACTAAACACCAGACCTTGGAAGCTATTCAGCGGATGAGACAGCTATAAACAAAGCATGGAACTTCAGCATCCGGTGAAAGGAACACATTCCTACACCTATGTCCTACCCAAGAAACACGCTCATTATTGAACAGAGCACAGAATATTTATAGGAAAAATACTATGGTGACATAAGACATTAACATCAAAGTAACTAAACAATGGTGACATTTTAGACACTACCACACAACTTAAAGGGCGACATAATTTAGAACAATTTGGAGCATACCACTGTAAAGATCGCCTAAAAGCATGTCGAAATACTTTTAGAATTTTTTAGATACCTGCGTTTTTCACAGAAAACACTTTTTAAACACTTATTAGAGCTATAGCAGCAATTAAACACACAATACTGTACTTAAATGCACAGGAAGGCATGGAAAAACCTTATAATTAAAAGCAGGACAGTTTCAAAGCCAAAAAATAACTGTTATTTCTGAGTAAATCGATCCTGGGACTCAATGGGTTAATACATATCATGAAACCCCCTTTGAACTAAAACAAATGACCTAATGCATTTTATAGAGTGCTATATGGCTTGACTGCGAATATTACTTACTGGCCCTCATTAATTGGTAGCCTCCAATTGCAGCTTACAGCTAACTTGCATGTTTTGCTGAGGTCATGAACATGGCTGTATCTAAGTAGTAAATCACGGGCCCTGCTTTAATATTGCCAGATCATATGATCATGCCCCCTGAAATCAGACTTAAAAAGGTTTGGTTTACATGTGGAGGTTGTAAGACGTATATTGCGTGTAAGGTTTGGTTTACATGTGGAGGTTGTAAGATGTAAATTGCGGGTTTGAGTCAACATAATACAACTAAACATTTAGAGAAAAAAACACTCAGAGCCACTTACATGCTTCTAATAGAATAGGGCTCAGTGTCAGCAAATGTTACTAATCATACATGGCACAGTGCGTTTGTAAACAGACCTACAGCCTTATTAAATTGTGATTTGGCCGATTGAAAAGGGCTCTATATAAGCACAGAGCATATTTTTTTACAGAAGTTTTTAGTTAGTGGAGACCTTGCTTTTTAATAAAAGTTCACTACCTAAAAACTTCTGTAAAAAAAATATACTGTGTGCTTATATAGAGCCCTTTTCAATTTGCCGAATCACAGTTTAATAAGGCTGCAAATACTTTAGATTTTTTAGGTGTTATTAGTGTAATTAAAACAACCAATGGATCATTTTAACATATAATTTTGTACTCTTTCACACCATGAAAAAAACTTATTGTGATGTAAATGGTCCTTTAATGCAGTCTGTAGTTTGGAGATGGAGATTGAGATCACTGGGTCAGAAGACAAAGTTAAAATAATAAATAGAATAGCCAGAAGCTGTTTTTTTGCATCCCTACATAGGAGTCTCTTATGTTTAAGGGTAGCTGAAGAATTGTTTCAGATTCACAGGGGGCTTCTTGGAGATTTGCATTTGGGACCAGTTACTTATTTACACCTCCATATACCAGGTAACACGGTATAACTTCAGTTCCTACAAAACTACATATAAAATATTTACAAACTTATCAAGCACATTTTAACATGAACATAATCAATATTACAAGCATTTAACCACAATTGCAACACACCTTGTATTATTGCTAAGTAAAGCAACCAATTCTATACAATAAGTAATATAGCCAGCAACCAACATAGTTATATGGTAACATAAAATATATATACCCTTAATTTTCCTTCTTAAGTCCATATCCTGGTATGCTGTATTCGTCTCAATATCTTCTCTAATTTGTACCTGAAACTTACCCTTAATCTGCTTAAATCCATATCCTTGTATGCTATATCCGTCACCTTAATATCCCCACAGATTTGTAAATTAAATATATCCTAAATTTGCCTGCAAACTTCTCACAGCTGACTGGTCAGGCCCTATAAATCTAATGCAACACTGGGAAGGTAATTCACCTTTAGTGAATAAGTTCACATATCTTAAGTGAACATTTTAAACTGTAGCAATTGTAATTACACAGGATTTACAGCACAACATTAAATACATGTAATGGTACATGATCTCTGACAACAGCATTCCAGGTAAGCAGGTTGACACAGATTGCATCACAATGTTTCCTCACACTTTCATCTTCTTCACTACCTTCTACCTTCTATTCTTTTCTCTCCTCTCCCCATTTTTGCTCCCACAAACTCCATCCCCCAGGCACTATCTCCTAAAGCTTAAAGTCCCATTCCCATCTCCTCTCACTCATTCTTCTGCTAGCCGCTGAAGACATATCCACTCACTCAGACCCCTCAGTCATCTCCTCCTGATGTCAGCCATGCACAGCCTTTTATTTTTTAGCCTTATTTCTCTAAAAAAACATTGTCATGTAACATCATAACAGTGACACTGATGTGGATTCCCAGGTGTCCTCTGAATTAATATAGCCAAAGTGTGTTCAAGGAGTAAATCAAAGCATTACATTACAATACTGTTCAGGATCACAAATCCACTAAAGGGATGCTAAACCAATCACAGCTAATATTCATAATTAATTAATACAATAACACTAGCTATGTTTAACATATTTATTATAGGTATACATATTGTCCCATGCACAACAGCAAAGGCATGGGACTTCACAGGACAGGTGTACTCACTATAACTGTTGCTGGAGGTAAGATTCCTGGGACTCCATCTGCCTCTCCACTGGCCTTTCTCAACAGCTAATAAACATTAATACAATACCCCATGTCAAGCTTTCTCCCTATATCCCCATGTCTAGGTGCCGATAACATACTGTCCCTTACATGCTCCCTAAGACAATGCAGTGCATGGCCTGTGCTATACTGTATACCAATAGTTGATATTCCCAGATGTACACTGACTTAAACATATTGGTAATATTTTTAAATGAAACAAATGTGGCTATGGGGATCTCAAGCATTAATTTCTAATGCTCTTACATGATTTTTCATATTTTTTTTAGTATACTATGGTTTTTTTTTAAATCCTTATGACAGGTCTCAAAAACGCTGATTATGGATGGTATTCTGTACACGTAACTTTTTCTTGAAAAATCAGCTACCGTGAGTCTTTATGCAGATTAAATAACTTGTGCGAGAACCATAAAATTCGATATTGATCACCTTTAAGTGAAAATAAACAGTAGACCATAACTTGATAACACTTGTCGTTTCAGACTATTTTGCAATGTTTTCATGCAGCCCTGTAAAAAAGAGTGATATTAATTGGTAGGTTACTTAGTTGCTGTGCTACATACAATGTAACTTAAAAAAAAAGATTTCAATGGGGCACCTAGCCAGTAGAATATACAATCTAGAACACATAAAAATATCATGGCTTCCTGACAGCCAGATCTTGTTTAAACTTAAAACAAATTCACAGAGCATACTTTAGATCTCATTGACAGAAAAGAATAACCTAAACAGATAAATTACTGTTCATTCGATGACAGTTGCAATTCCCCCCAGTTAAACATTTGAAGTAGTATACTGTGATTTCATAGCATTGTTCAAAAAAGGAGACACTCTGTCACACATTTAGAATACACAATCTTTCAGATGGAACACAGAAAAAAAACCAATATCCCTTTAAGATGTATGTCAGGGGTATGTAACCTTTTTCCTTGAGGGGCTGTGTTAAAAACTTTTTTTACATGAAGGGCAGTGAGGAAATATAGATGTATTAGTAATAATCTAAGCATTATATCTGTATATCTATATTGATCTATGTGGACGCATACTGTTTATTTGAAGAGGGTTGGAGGGGACACCTAAAATGAACAGGATAACAATATTCTGGCCCCTTATGCCTTAGGTTGGTTAACTCTGGTGTTAGTGATAGGTAGCACTAAAATATGTTTTATTGCTGTGAACTATTTGTTTTTAGGCTTTAAGTGAAAGCTAATTCCCAACCAAGATATTTTCCATTTCATTCAAATCCAATACATCACTATAACTTTTGCAAAAAACCCAAAAACAACCAGCAGTGTAGGTACGATCATTTATAGAGATAAAAGGCTGAAACATGTAGTATTTTGGAGAATGTTGACAAATATCAGAAAATTAAGAACAGATACAATTTGATTTTTTTCCATTGATAATATAAAGGATGAGCATCATTGTGTGGCTCAGCAAGCTTATCAAAATCATCATTCAACTACAAGAATATCTAGGGGGTGGGCAATACTTCACATAAGACTCCAGGAACATCCTGACACCTAGCTAATCTTTTTAGTGCACCATACCTAACCATCTAGACAAGCCTACCAGACAAGATGACAACACCTCTTCACACCAAAGTGGGACTCTCCAAATGTTTGAATCCTCAAACATTTCCAAGAGAGCAAAACTGACATTACATTGTTTATCTTCATTAGTCAATATCTTAAACCTAACAGTCATCATTACAAATTAAAGTCACCATCTACAGTAATTTCACTGACTGGCCCATGCTAAAGGCCTACACATCTTCCATACAACCTTAACAAAAAGTACATCCTGATACTATGGGATCTCATCCATCTCACAAGAGAAACTCAGTTATAAAAGAATAATTAATTATATTCTTCTAAGTCAAAGAGAGAGAAACATGAATATAACATTAAATAAATATCCTCCCAATAAAAATAATCTGATATGGGGGTAAAGGAGAGTGACAGAGACACAGTAGATCTGGTTCTGCCTTTTTCCACAGCATATTTTTGTGAGTAGAACCATGTTTCTTGACCAAAAATTTTTTTATGGTAATATTATGGTAACACCAGATCAAGATCAGTGAATTGTAGTACATACAATATGCACATCACTAGTTTTTCATTCAGGTCTATATTTACTGCTACGCCTTTATGTTGGCTACATAATGTTCTGAGATTTGTACAAACTGTGCCTACTTAAATGTTTAATCGATGTTTGCTACAGGCCTACAGCACTTTATAAATTAATAAAGTATTCCAAGAATACATTTTTCCCATAATATTATCCTGAGGAAAAAAATATTTTCTTCCAATAACAAAAGATATGACATTGCTGATTTAATAATTAATAATAGGGAACATTATAAAAGCAGAGCTTGATTGCTCTGCATGCATTTAGTTTTCAAAATGTGGTGTAATTTTCAGGATAAATATTTTTTTAATGGTTTCCTTCTCTAAAGTTTCAATGAAAAATCCCTGGAGGGTTTATTGCTTTCAGAGCATATGGCAGACAGAAAACAAGAAGCAAGGTCATTTGTGTATCCTTTTCGTACACAGAAAAGCATACATTATGTGCAGAGCTGATGTACAGAATGGAAATTTCTCTACCTTTACACTTTGATTACCCATGTCAGATTACAGATTTACCTGTGAGATCTAATAAATTCACGGGCTGCTTTTTTTATCCAAAGTGCTTTACTTGGTTATACAATTTTACATCATTGCTTGAAGTATTAAATTAGTACATTTACAGCCTTATTAAATTGCGATTCAGTAAATTTAAAAGGGCTCTATTTAAGCACATAGGATACTATTTTTACAGAAGTTTTTAGTTAGTGAAGACCTTGCTTTTGGATAGAAGTTCACTAACTAAAAACTTCTGTAAAAACATATGCTCTGTGCTTATATAGAGTCCTTTTAAATTTACTGAATCTCAATTTAATAAGGCTGTAAATGTACTAATTTAATACTCCAAGCAATGATGTAAAATGTTATAACCAAGTAAAGCACATTGGATAGAAGTTCACTAACTAAAAACTTCTGTAAAAATATATGCTTTGTGCTTAAATAAAGCCCTTTTAAATTTACCGAATCGCAATTTAATAAGGCTGTTAATGAACTGTTAATGATAGACGGAACATAAAATAAGGTTTGGGTTTGTTGCTGAAATGAGCCAGATTAGGGCAATGGGTGCCTTAGGTCAAGCCAATTGATCACGAAAACTGGTGTTAAAGGATGTAAGAGAGATGCAGAATGAGTGCTAAAGGGAGATGGTCAGTTATATAGGTTAGTGGTTTATAAGTATTTAAATATTTAACATTGCTTCACCTTTTAATAACAAGACATGAGCTAAACATAATATATGCCTGTGATCAGCATTTCAATGTATCCCCTGTAAAGCCTTGAAAGCATTGTAAGATATGGTAGTTAATATTTCTGGTTTAAGATATAAGAAGCAGAAAGTACGGTTAGGGATCCCTTTCTAGCGATGTTGTTTTATATTTTTATATATATAACAAAAGTGAGTACACCCCTAAGTGGAAATGTCCAAATTGGGCCCAAAGTGTCAATATTTTGTGGGGACATCATTATTTTCCAGCAATGCCTTAACCCTCATGGGCATGGAGTTCACCAGAGATTCACAGGTTGCCACTGGAGTCCTCTTCCACTCATCCATGATGACATCACTGAGCTGGTGACCTTGCACTTCCCCACCTTCCATTTGAGGATACCCCACAGATGCTCAATAGGGTTTAGGTATGGAGACATGCTTGGCCAGTGTTTTGGGTTGTTATCATGTTGGAATACTGCCCTGTAGCCCAGTCTCCGACAGGAGGGGATTATGCTCTGCTTCAGTATGTCACAGTATATGTTGGCATTCATGGTTCCCTCAATGAACTGTAGCTCCCCAGTGCCATCAGCACTTATGCAGGCCCAGACCATGACACTCCCACCACCATGCTTGGCTGTAGGCAAGACACACTTGTCTTTGTGCTCCTCACCTGGTTGCCGCCACACACGCTTGACACCATCTGAACCAAATAAGTTTATCTTGGTCTCATCGGACCACAGGACATGGTTCCAGTAATCCATGTCCTTAGTCTGCTTGTCTTCAGCAAACTGTTTGTGTGTTTTCTTGTGCATCATTTTTAGAAGAGGCTTCCTTCTTGGGCGACAGCCATGCAGACCAATTTGATGCAGTGTGTGGTGTATGGTCTGAGCACTGACAAGCCACCACTTCAACCTCTGCAGCAATTCTGGCAGCACTCATACTTCTATTTCCCAAAGACAACCTCTGTATATGACGCTGAGCATGTGCACTCATCTTCTGCGATCGACCATGGCGACGCCTGATCTGAGTGGAAACTTTCCTGTGAAACCGCTGTATGGTCTTGCCCACCGTGCTGCAGCTCAGCTTCAGGGTCTTGGCAATCTTCTTATAGCCTAGGCCATCTTTATGTAGAGCAACAATTCTTTTTTTAAGATCCTCAGAGAGTTCTTTACCATGAGGTGCCATGTTGAACTTCCAGTGACCAGTATGAGAGAGAGTGCGATAAAACCAAATTTAGCACACCTACCCCCCTTTCACACCTGAGACCTTGTAACACTAACGAATGACATGAGACTGGGGAGGGTAAATGGCTAATTGGGCCCAATTTGAACATTTACACTTAGTTGTGTACTCACTTTTGTTGCCAACGTTTTAGACATTAATGGCTGTGTGTTGAGTTATTTTGAGGGTACAGCAAATTTACACTGTTATACAGGCTGTACACTTACTACTTTACACTGTAGCAGAGTGTCATTACTTCAGTGTTGTCACATGAAAATATATAATAAAATATTTACAAAAATGTGAGGGGTGTACTCTATTTTGTGAGATACTGTATATATGCATATGTGTATATATATATATATATATATATATATATATATATATATATATACATATATATGTGTATTTAGTATACTTATATATAGTATACGTCTGCACAACCAGAACTAACCCAATAGGGGTCACCTTATATGCTATCTCCATCCTTTTGATAGCATGTGGCATTGTGTTATGTGACATGAAGATGAACAGGTGTTACTGCACCAGGACATACTGGGAAGTGTAAATAACTGCATGTGGAGGTGTCAGATTACTATGGCAACCAAGTAATACTGAGTGGCGGTGTGATATGAACGTCTTTAAGGGGGGCATAGAGATCCAGCAAAGTCTAACACGCAAAACAGTTCTGGATAAACTTCCACACAATCAAAATAAATGACCCTAGTGAATATTTTTAAACTTCTCCACGTTAATTTGCAAGGATGTGTCAAAACCAAGGCAGCTTTTATGAAGCAAATTACTAAGGGTCAAAAACGCAAACATAAATAGAAACCATGTACATAGAAATCTACACAATTGGATCACTAATCACTGTGCAGACAAGGTTAGAAATGAATTTTGCCTTCCGCATATAGGCTATCAAAGAACTAGTTAGCATCTATCACATATATAAATTCCGGTAATACATTTTATTAGAAGTAAAAAGGTGATTTCATTTGAAAAATGTAAAGAAGCACTTGGAATTAATAAAGATGTTTTGTATTCATATCTACAAATTAGGCACTTAATTAAACTCACTGCCAACACAGGAGATAATTAGACCACTTACAGATATTGAGAAGAAATGCTTAGAAAAGTAAAGTGAGGAACAATATATATATATATCTACTATAACATTTCACAATTATCTGTAACATCAGAAATTGTCAGTAAACTTGGATTCATGCATGCACTCTCCTGCACTCAGTGGTGGGTAGTAGGCACAGTGTTGCAGCCGTATCACCTCAATGGCGATTGGGGCCCTGTGCATGCTCAAATGCGGCCGGGGATGAACACATGTGCAATGGCGGCCATGAAAGCGTGTATGCGCATTGCCAGCTGGAGACGCACGCATGGACATAGAGAGAAAGTGAGGGCACAGATACAGACAGAGGGAGGGCATACAGAGATATAGAGAGATAGATCGAGAGAGACACAGGGAGAGAAGGAGAGAGGGCAGAGAGAGACAGTGGGCACACAGAGAAAGAGGGCACAGAGAGACAGAGGGGCACAAAGAGAGGGCACATAGAGAGAGGGCAGAGAGAGAGAGATAGGACACAGACAGAAAGAAAGGACACAGACAGAAAGAGAAGGCACAGAGAGAGAGAAGGCCCAGAAACAGATAGAGAGAGAGAGAGGGCACAGAGAGGGCACAGAGAGAGAGAGGGCACAGACAGAGAGAGAGGTCACAGACAGAGAGATGCACAGACACACAGAGAGGGCACAGACAGAGAGGGCACAGACATAAAAGAGGACAAAGAGAGAGCACACAGAGAGAGATTAAAGAGAACACTCTACTTTACGGGGTGTACTCTTCTTTACGATGAACGACTTTGGGGCTCATTACAAGGCTTCCCCCCCTCTACATTACAGACCTCGCAATGAGCTCCTTTGGCACTCATTGCAAGCCTCCCCCCCCCCCCCTCTAAGTGAAGTTGCTAGCTAATTTTCTATTCAATTGGCATCTTTTGGCGGCCTCCAAACAGCTTCAGAAAAAAAAAATTGCAGCTTTTTTTTTAAGCCCGTAACTCCCCCCTCTACCTTGCAAGCCTTTGGCACTCATTGCAAGCCTCTCCCCCGTCTACTTTATGGACCTTGTGATTAGTGCCTTTGGGGCTCATCTCGAGCCCCACAATGAGCGCCTTCGGCACTCATTGCAGAACTTGTGAAACCCGTAACTTTCGGGGGTTTGGCGCTCATTGCGCAACCCGTAACTTTTAACATAGCGTTACCAACAAACACGCAATTACGACAACTATATATTTGATAGAGAATGGGATAAAAGTAATAGTTCTATAAATTACAGTTTATTAGAAAAGTGTTAAAGTAGCTCATAGAATGTGTATGGTATTAACAAAATTACATAAACTATTAAAAAATTAGACAAGCTAGAGGATGTGGATAAGAAGGGTCATATTTATATAATTTGTGAAATAATATGGCGTAAAATAGAAATAATGGTATGTATAGTAAACAAATAATACACCACACATTTGTTTATTAAGAATGTTCTATAGATAAAAAAATTTGCAAGTAAAAAACTATTAATAACAATATTTAATGTTGGAAAATTACATATTGACACTAGATGGAAAACATGTGACCTTTTCTGGCGTATTATCATAGTGTAAACAGACAATGCTTCCTACTTGGAAAGACTAACATACTCATTAGCAAATATGTTATTATATTATGGCAAGAAATTGGCCTCTTGGATCAAAAGAGTTATACAATAACAAAAGCTGTGAACTTAATTAAGAGGTTATAATTTAAATGCAAATGATGTAATTTAGAGATCATAAATTACTTCAACTTGTACCCAAAAACATCCAGTAGGAAAGTAGCTTACACCTAGCAGTTAAAAGATAAACCCTAACAAAGACACAACACATTATAAAATTATAAATAAGGTTGTTGAATTGACTTCATTAACTATCATTTAAAGATAGTAAGAGGACCCCCTGGACTGGAACCACATTAAAAACAATTTCCCTAAATAAGGGCCCTATTCTATTGCCCAATTCGTAAATTTATACACACTTAAAATCACTCTGAATATTGCTACATATTCGGCAAATATTACTTATTGGCACTAATGAATTCTTAAGTCATTAGAATGCATATAAATATGTATATGCTTTTTGTTATATATTCACCTTAGTATTGTAGTTAAACATTTATATGATCATAAAATGCCTTTGTTTTCTACCTTTTTTAAACACATGTTTAGTTATATTAGTTAAATGCATGCTAATATATTTGAATTTTTATTTTGTTTAATCCTTTAATGAATTATTTATAATTTCCATAGTATAATCTATTATTCAGTTATAATACATTTCCTATACAGTAGCAGTTTCTTGTTCTTTTTTACATTCTTTCACATTCTTGTTAACAACTACACTTGAAAACAGGAAAAGTGTTTTGGAAAGGTAAAAAAATAATACAGAGAATTTAAATAGAGATGAAGTTTAAAAATCTACACAATGCAAAAGAGACATCATTAGGTCTAATGGAAAGCTCATTAAATTACACAGACACAGCAACCTTACTAAATTAGGTCAGAAAAGAAAATTGAAGCCAGTAGTATAGAATAATTGCATGTAAAAGTTACAAATATAAGGTTTTTGTTTATTTTCTTTATTTCTAAAACATTTTCCCATTATCAAGTTTAGTTATTCAAAAGACCATCTAGAACAAATCTGACCACAGTGGTACTTTAAATAACACATGAGTTGGAGTTGGAGAGTATGGTCAACACAACTCAGGAAACCTTTGTTATATCATATCTGCCCCTCAGTGGAGAAAGAGGAAAATCGGTCATGTTACATGAGTTCCAGTCTTGGGGCCTTATTCAATTGCAATTTGGCCAATTGAATAGGCCTCTAAATAAGCACATAACATATTTTTTTTAAAGAAGTTTTTAGTTAGTAAGCATCTATCCAAAAGCAAGGTTTTCACGAACTAAAAACTTATTTTAAAAAAATATGCTATGTGCTTATTTTGACCCCTATTCAATTGGCCAAATCGCAATTGAATGAGGCCCTTGGAGCGGAGAAAGTGTAGATCCCTTAAAATAGTAAACCTACCCAATTCACCATACCCAATATCCCAGTTTGAAAACCTACCTTCAACTCTGCAATCCACCTGATTCTATGTCTCCATATACAATCTCCATGACGAGTTCTCTCTTTTTAAATCTACCTATAGCTTTTATATATGACACAGCTCAGCACCCAACCTTCCTGCTGTGAATGACTGTGGACTAACAGGATAGTTACTTATATAGTGACAGTGCTTTGTGACATCACCTATTATTATGTGATGTAAGAAGGTTCTGGAGTGTTTTGTTACAAGGAAATCCCATCAAAAGTTTTGATAACTACTTTAAAACAACTTATCACACAGTGCTCTAAATATTTCACAGCTTTCCCCAACATATATATATATATATATATATATATATATATATATATATATATATATATATTTACATACAATGATTTTTAGAAGCAGTAAAATATATATAAGGCAGTGGGTCCAATGAGGAGTTAAAAGATTAGGGGTCCATAGGACTTTTCAGTGACTAGCTAGGGTGTGAACAATATCTTACTTAGGACCTAGAAACAGGGGCGGAGCTACCAGTGGTGCAGGGGGTGTAATGCACCAGGACCCTCCTCTAGGATTGCATTTATATTTTCTGTAGTGTAGGGGGGGCCTGAGGTGGGAAAAGCAGAAGGAAATGGAAGGGGCTTCAGCTATGTGAGCAGCTATAAAAAAGGATCTTATGGGGAGCAACTATGGGAAAGGATCTTGGGGAGAGATGCTGTTATGGTAAGGGGTCTGAGGGAGTAGAGCAGAGTTGGTACCAGGGGATGCCAGTGCAAAAATGTTTTTACAAACCCCCTTGGGAGGGACCCAAAATGTTGTTTTTTTCTGCACCGGGGCACTCAATTCTCTAGCTCCACCACTGCCTAGAAAGGCATTGAGCCCTATTAAATTAGCCAAATCACACTTCCAGAAGCCCGTAAAGGAGCCCGCAAAAGTAAGGGCTATTAAATTGGCCTCTTTTAGCTACCCGCAAATGATCTGCAGGTTACAGGCGGAAAATCAAAATGTCAAAATGTCAAAATCGGAACTCCGACCCAGCTAAGTCTTTGATCTTTCAATCCCGTAAATGTTACAATTGCAGATCGCTATTAAATTGCTACATGTCCTCCAGCCCTGTTTTCACACACGTAAATGGCAAATGTAGCCAAAAATCATAGGGGTACTAGAGAGGACCCACAAGGGGGTTAAACTCCTGTCGGTAGCACTATAAAAGCAAATATAAACACACTACTGTATATTAAATAACAGGGAAAGCGATGAAAGGTATATTAAACATATAATAGAACTCGTATGGACTAGAAAATCATATTTATTGATTATTCTGGAATGCGGGTCGGATTGCAACTCGGACTTCAAACTCGTAAGTGATTGAAATCTAACCTCCATGTTTTAGTAACATATTGATGACGGTCTCTTTTACTACTGGCTACGTCTAAATCCATAACTACGGGTTTGAATAATTTACTATGTGCCGAAGCATGGTTTATGGATTTAGATTTTGGTCATTTCCTTGCAGGCTTTTCTAATTTAATCACTCTGCAAATTTCAAACCCGCAGACATACGGGCTGTATAACGGCCACTGCAGGCTTGGAATTTAATAGGGCCCCTTGTACTTCCCCTGACACTTAACAAACACATTTTTTTGCCAAATTGGTGTTGCAGAGAGTGCCTACAATTTGTTTACTGCATATAGTATACAAATTGTAGGCACTCTCAAGACTTGAATATGAATGTGTTTTATTGTGCTTTTAGCATGGTTGATTCAACATTTCAATGTATTTAATCAGACCATAGACTTTTATTGAACATTCTGGTTAAATGTCTGATTTAATAAACAAAATAAAGAATATTTAGATTCAAGTTCTGAAAGTGTGCACAGTTTCTTACTATTAATATCTGGATTTTAGTAGTGTGAGCAGCACTTAGACAAATTGTTAAAGCCCTCCTTTTAAAACCCCTGACCTAACTAATCCTTATTTAAATAATATTGATATTAAAAAGCTTTCTGTGTAATATAGACAGTCAACATGAGACTATTATACGTGTAAAACATCATGTAACATTGAGTCAACTGTGCGTGAGACTGACTATCAAATCATTACTGTAACTATAGATTACATATATCTTTTATTCTGAAATAATTTTCTCTGTCAAAACATATCTGCAAGAAATAAAACACTCTGCTGATCGGCTTTGCTTGCTCAGATAAAACGTGATGTTTCAAATGTTCTTTTAGTATTCCTACCACTAATTTCTACCCACTACTGCTGGGCACAAAAAATGTGTATTATACACATACACCCACTAACTCTAAGAGAAAAAAAAACAAAAGAAAAACTGTTATTATCTACCAATAAAGAGTCAATTGCTCCTCCACAACAATTACATGGAATGCATATCTTTATCAGCTTTGTTGTGCCTTGTTGTTTTTCCCAAGTGAGGGCCCCATTCCATTCTTTATATAAATTGATTTACGAGTCAAGGTGATTTGTAGCGATTCCAATTGACACAAAAACCTGTGCTATGTGAATGTTGTAAAACGTCATAAACTCGTAATGTATTTGTAGCTACCCCCTTGAGATTTTGCCCATGCCCATTCCAGTCCAAATGCGACATGCAAATTAAGGAGTGCATATAAGTCCTTACGTTTGCTGAAATTGTTCACAACGTCTACTGTAGATCAGAGGCAGAGAAAGCGTTGAGAACTGCCCTGTTTGCCATTTAAAGAGTCAGTACTGGGACAAATATGTTTAAAAAAAAGATTTAAATACAGGATCGCTAATATATTAAACATTCTCATAGACACATATATTGCATACTAACCACATAATAGGTTAATATGATATGTGAGTCTGCATACATCTGTGAACATCAGCCGTTGTCAATAATATAAGCCAACATCACGAATATCAACCGCAATGGTATCACTGAAACTGCATTGCCTATAAAAAGCATAGAGTGCATTGTAGGGGAATGGCACATTCAACCTTTTCAAAGATGCTGGTCAAATTACTCATAGCCATGATGAGGGATGGTACCAGGTACATAATTTTCCCCACCACTAGAGAAAAAATCGGGAAAGTTAAATGGAATTTTAATCACTTTGGAGATCTGCCACATATCCTTTGCCCTTGGAGATCTGCCAAATGTCCTTGGCCCCTAGGGAGGGAAAGACAGAAGGAATGGGAAGGGGCTCGGCTATGGGAAGAGGAGCAGCTATACAAAAGGATCTTGCGGGGGAGCAGCTATGAGAAAGGCAGGGGCAGAACTACTGGCGGTGCATCCGGTGCAATGCACCTGGGCCTAGCACTGGGGGGACCCAGTTCTGTCCCAATTATTTTTTTTTTATATGCCCCTGCGTAAACCCCCACTGCCCCTTACCCCCCTGCCCCCAAAACGTCCCCTCCTTGTGCCCCCTTGCCCTGTTCCCTTGTCCTTACCAGCTCTGCTACTCCCCTGCCTGCCCATCTTTGTCAAGGGAAGGGAATCACGAACGACATCACACTCATTCAGGATTCCCTGCTGGGCCAGGAGACGAAGAGACAGGGGAACAACAGAGGCTCAAGAGCTGGTATGGATAAGGAAGCCCAGGGCGAAATAGGACTGGCTGGGATGGTGGGGGACAGGAGGTGCTGGAGTACCCCCACACCACTGCTCAATCATCTGTGTAACATATTGTGATCTGTAGTATTAAGGGGTCAGAATCACATTTGTGACACATATCAAAAACAAAATGATGTATACATGACAAGAAAGATATGAATTCATGTTTCAGACATGGATATACTGTATACTCCTAACATTATTGAAAAGTGTGTTACATCAGTTGAGAAATTGTATATATAAATGAAAGCCAGTATAAAGTGGGGAGGCGGTACCATATACATTTTAAATTTTTAAGTTTCAAAGGTAAATACATAAATATACATGTTGTATGTACCAACAGGAGTGGAAAAGTGTAAGGATATATTGAAAAAACAAAAAGAGAAAGACACCTATATATCCACACCTGTATACCATCCTTCTTTATAATAAACAGTAATCAACAAAATTATGTAAGTAAACTGACAAGAAAATTATTTAGTAAAAGCTCATAATTTATTCAAAAAATCAATCTACAATACATATTCTAAAAACATTTAAAAATTAAGCAAGGACAGTCACCGGTTATATGTATTATCTCAGTATCTTGCTGTCTGTATAATACTTTAAACACAAATAGACAGTTTTTACCACCTATTAGGATAAATCACCTGATCTGAATTTGGTGGTAGCGGAGCCCACCATTTACTCCTTTTATACTAATCTAAATACACTGTCTAGGAAATACAATTTGAAAGTGAAAAGAAAGAAAAATTGCTAAATAAACTATTACTGATGGTGGAACTGGGGATCCACCAATTACCCCCCTAACCTATTTGTGATAGACAGTTTACCTACTCTAAGCTAAATATATTATCACCTTTGTGATTACATAAGTGCAAATAAAGTGCTCATAGTATAAATTACACAACATTTATTGAATTCCCAGACAAAGCATAGAGATATCTTATAAAAGGATAATATATATATATAGATGCACTGCAGACTGCTATTATTCCAGCATCTATGGATATTGTGCTAATAATATAATGCAAAAAAGCCTGACTGATGTCATATATTTTGAAACAATTAATATATATATAGAAGTGCTATTATAAAAATGTACAGAAGCCAAAGACTATTTAATATTTAAAGGTATATTGCTCTTTATCTGTCTGTGCAAATATGCTGAGTGCAAATATTATTTTAAAGATGAAATCAATTATAATATTCTATTGAATTAGTACAGATATACATTTCAAGATATTACAAGCAGCATGAATGTATCAGATGGAAAAACGCATCACTTATCATTTGTAAATGAGAGTCCAAAGGATGCACATGCATTGTGTGCACCAAAAAACTCCAGTATCCACCAAATGCTGCCAGTGACGTCACAATCGCGGGACAAGACAGATCGACGCGTGCATTTCGCGTCATAGCGCTTCCTCATGGACCTGTTGAGTGTGGGCAGGTTACCAGTACTTTATAGTGTATTGGGAGAGGAGGTGGCTTTAAGTTTTAACTGTTTCCAATCCTTGCATTAGGATTCTTGGCTTCAATGAAAGATTATTAGAGGTCATATATCTAGGAAATGAACATATAAGAAAATAGCAATATAGATTAATCCAATAGATGTTGATTAGTGATGTCGCGAACATAAAATTTTCGGTTCGCGAACCGCGAACGCGAACCGCCGCAAATGTTTGCGAACCGGCGAACATCGGCGAACCGCCATAGACTTCAAAGAGCAGGCGAATTTTAAAACCCACAGGGACTCTTTCTGGCCGCAATAGTGATGGGAAAGTTGTTTCAAGGGGTCTAACAATTGGACTGTGGCATGCCGGAGGGGGATCCATGGCAAAACTCCCACGGAAAATTACATAGTTGATACAGAGTCTGGTTTTAAGCCATAAAGGGCATAAATTACCTAACATTCCTAAATTGTTTGGAATAACGTGCTTTAAAACATCAGGTATGATGTTGTATCGATCAGGTAGTGTAAGGGTTACACCCGCTTCACAGTGACAGACCAAACTCCCCGTTTAACGCACCACAAACAACCGCAAACAGACCATTTGCACAACCGCAAACTCCCCATTTGCACAAGGTTGGATACCAAGCTAGCCATGTCCCGTTCCATGTCCTCACTGATGTCATTGATGGTCTCTTCCTCCACCCAGCCACGTACAACACCAAGGGTCCCCGAAAGGTGACAACAAGCCCCCTGGGACGCCTGCTGTGTTTGGTCTTCCACCTCCTCAAAGCCACCTTCCTCCTCTGACTCCTCTTCTTCAGACTCCTGTCATGCATTGCCTCTCTCTGCATTATTATAAGGTGTGTTAAGTAGTACTACTCTTATCAGTTTAAAACCTCTTACAGCACATATCAGGGGGCGTGTATAAGGCCTGGATTTTTAGAACCGGGAGATGGAAAAAGATGCTTTGTTGGTCGTATCACTTCAATTTTGGGGCACTTTGAGACATTAGCTTCTTTACAGGCACCTGACTATGGGCAAATGAGCAGGAACTGCTCAAGGAGAGACGCAGTGGCGGATGGTTGAGAGGGGGCAAGGAGGACAGCAGTGGTTGATGTGGCTGATGATGCTGGACCAGGAGGAGGATGGCGGCTTTGAGTTTGTGTGCTGCTTGTACTCATGTGTTGGTCTGGAGTCACCCAAACATTAGGTCTCAACCTGTAGAGGATAAGGAAACCAGGCTACTCTAGACCTCATTCATCATTACCGGTTTTGACAGATTGGTACTATGCGTCCAAGCTACTGTGACAACAGATATGAGTGGCACTGTGCACTTGCAGAAGTTGGCAGAGTAGACGTTGTAGGTCTGACACACACACTTGCAGACAACTAACTGCTATGCAATCTATTACAGTAGAAAAAATGTTTTTTGTTTTAAATGTACACTACTGTTACACCAGATATGATTTGTGTGTTAAGTAGTACTACTCCTATCAGTTTAATCCCTGTTATGTGCCTTTTTTGGGGGTTTGGTTGTTGAAGGCACAGTGCAGCACCAGAGGCCAGAAAAATTAGGCATGTACACATGCCTGAAAAATTAGGTATTGTTGATCTTGCAGTGAGCAGAGAAGAAGATAGGCCTGATTCAACGCCCCAGCCCGCATACCCACACTCAGAGATTGAGGGGGGGACCTGAGAAGGCCACGGGTCGGAGATATAAAGGGGGGCCATCCCAAATAAGCACACAAGCGGGGACAAAGGTAGTGAAGGGGACATAGAGGCCCATGGACTGACGGTCGCCATCTTGGCAGGAAAAGGGCCCAGCAATTAAGCCAAACTGACCCAGCACAGGCAGCTACTTGAGTCAAACGCTGTACAATTACACCTTAATAAAGCTGAAACATGCAGCAGCAGGGATTCTAAACGGCCACACGGGGACAAGGAGGCTAACAGCCCCCACAGTCTCTGCACCACTCTTTTTAACAGATAACCCAATGGGCTAACCAGGGACCTTGCCCACATAAAAAAACAGAATTTTATTGGAGGAATTATTAGTGTCTTTACCCCCCAAGAGAGGACATAATATAAGGTATATTTAGACTACCTGATGGCCAAACCTCCTTTAGCCCCAATGCTATCCAAGAAACATTTCAAAACTTTATCTGACTGGGGGTCTATAGAGTGACATTAGTACTGACCGTTATATGACTGGGGGTCTATAGAGGGACATTAGTACTGACCTTTATCTGACTGGGTGTCTATAGAGGGACATTAGTAATGACCTTTATCTGACTGGGTGTCTATAGAGGGACATTAGTACTGACCTTTATCTGACTGGGGGTCTATAGGTGACATTAGTACTGACCTTTATCTGACTGGGTGTCTATAGAGTGACATTAGTACTGATCTTTATCTGACTGGGTGTCTATAGAGTGACATTAGTACTGACCTTTATCTGACTGGGTGTCTATAGAGTGACATTAGTACTGACCTTTATATGACTGGGGGTCTATAGGTGACATTAGTACTGACCTTTATCTGACTGGGTGTCTATAGAGGGACATTAGTACTGACCTTTGTCTGACTGGGGGTCTATAGGTGACATTAGTACTGACCTTTATCTCACTGGGTGTCTATAGAGGGACATTAGTACTGACCTTTATCTGACTGGGGGTCTATAGAGGGACATTAGTACTGACCTTTATCTGACTGGGGGTCTATAGAGGGACATTAGTACTAACCTTTATCTGTCTGGGGGTCTATAGGTGACATTAGTCCTGACCTCCTGCTGCAGTATTATTACTCCCAGTACTCCCAGGCTTGCTACTATTAGATATAATAACCTCAGTTTCGTTTCCTTATCTGTTGGTAACATCAAAATATGATTTTAAATATTTCATATTTGTTTGTTTTTTTCTCCCAAAGCGAACCCCTTTGTGTGTGTCCCACAGATGTGGCGTTTCCGCTCTGCGTATGTTGGATTTGCACCGCTCAAAAAGTATGAAAAGAGATCCCCCCCCCCTTGAAGCCCATTAATGACATCATCAGTAAATTGTATGTAACAGATTCCAGTGTTTAGGGTTTATGACCCAATACTGCGATCATATCATTTATGACAAAAATCCGTATTTGTCGTATTATTCAAACGCGCGTGCATTTTTGTGTTACATTTCCTGATACTTTTATTATCTTGATCTTTATATATTTACTAGCGACTTGCCCGTCAAAAAATGGCGGCAATAAGATTGTAAGGCAGGTAATGGTTTGGACGAGACATTCATTTTGTTGGCGGTCGGATATCCTTCGGCGCTCATTGCGAGGCTGTTGGTTGTATTTTTTTTCTGATAGGCACTTTTGCTGTAATTCTTTGGTCTTTTTGCGCTTATTGCAAGGCTTTGTGTGCTATGAGCAGCGTTGGCGCTCGTTGTGAGGCGCGCAGTGAATGGCTTTTATGTTTAATGTGATAATGTTTTTTTTGTGTATATGTATTTTTGTATGCTAATGAAATAATTACTAAATGAATATACTTTACCTATTTGTAAGTAATATATGCAGGAAGCATTGTGCTGCAGAGCTGACAATCTGTTTTCATGTTCCTGCAGCATACAATGTAGGTTTTCAGTGCTGTGGAGCTGCTGTGTAAGTGTCAGCAATGTGTGCAGTGTGTAGTGTAAATAGGCTGAGTGCGCGAGTGGTAGCCGTTAGGGTAGCTGGGTACTTCCGCATTGGGTAAGTTAGTTTTGTAAAATGGCGGGGAATGTGTATGTGGTAAGCGGGTGTGGATGATTTAGCGTCCTTGTTAATAGTGTATCTTTACCTCGTACGGCTTTTTAGGAAAATCTTTTTTAGTTAGCTCTTCAGGTTATTGATCACTGGATATATTAATTACAAATAGGTAAAGTATTTTAGTAATTAATTAATTCATTATTATTAAAAAAAATATATATAAAAAAAATACGCTTAATAGCATATTTTACACTGCGGTTACTTTACATACATTAACGCTTCGCACTTCCTAATACATTTGTTCATTCACAATAGTTATTATCGTGCATTCATTTAATAAGTATTAATTAGTAATGGAAAATAAAAATGTAGACTTTACACTACACTAAAATGTTTTACTTTTTACTCTGCAGTTATATATCTGGATTACTGCTCATTGGCTGCCAGCGATAGCACTCTCAAAGCAGTTACAAATCTAAATCACTTTATTATGCTCTGAGACCTGAATACTTTTTTTAATTTACACTGCACAAAAAAAATTATATATTTAACACTGTACTTATATATCTGTCTTTGCGATGAGCACCGAAGATTGATCGTTGCAAAGCACGAAACATGAAGGACACGAGGGAAGAGGCTCACAATGAGCGCCGAAGATCCTCAGAGTACAAAAGGCATCACATTGTGTGGCAAACAGCATTGCCATGGCTTCATACTTTTTTATTTATTATTTATTATTATTGCCCCGTCATTTGTGCCAGGCAAGTCGCTAGTGATATAATATAACATAATGCAATACAATATTATACAGTACACATGGGTGTTGGAACTGGGGGGGGGGGGTAAGGGGTAACCACCCCCCTCCCCCCAGATTTCTTATCGTATGTATGTAAGCTAACAGGGGAGGGGAGAGGGGGAGGAAACACAGGGGAGAGGGAGAGGAAGACACAGGAGAGGGGAGAGGGGGAGGAAGACACAGTGGAGAGGGGGAGGAAGACACAAGGCAGAGGGGGAAGAGAAACAGGGTAAGGGAGAGGTGAGGGGAAGAGACACATGGGAGGGGGGAGAGACACAGGAGAGAGTGGGGGGTAGAGACACAGGGGAGAGGGGGGAAGAGACTAATGGGAGGGAGTGGTAAGGAGACACCGGGGAGAGGAAAGGGGGTAAAGACACAGAGGAGGGGGGAAGAAACACAGGGGAAGGGAGAAGGGGTAGAGACACAGGGGAGAGGGGGTAGAGACACAGGGGAGAAGGGGGAAGAGACACAGATGAGGGGGGAGAGACACATGGGAGAGGGAAGGGGGGAAAGACACAGGGGAGGGGGGAAAGAAACACGGGAAGGGAGAGGGGGGTAGAGACACAGGGGAGGGGGGAGTGACACAGGGAAAAGGGAAGGGGGAAAAGACACAGGAGAGGGGGAAAGAAACACTGGGGAAGGGAGAGGGGGTAGAGACACAGGCAAGGGTGGGAGAGACACAGGGGAGAGGGGGGGAGAGAGACACATGGGAGGGAGTGGGGGGGGAGACACAGGGGAGAGGGGGGAGAGAGACACATGGGAGGGAGTGGGGGGGAGACACAGGGGAGGTCTTCTGCTTTATTATTATTATTATTATTATTACTATATAATGTGTAGATGTACCGGCTGGGCATGCTCTTGTGCATTATTATTATTATTATTATTATTACTATATAATGTGTAGATGTACCGGCTGGGCATGCTCTTCTATATTATTATTATTATTATTATTATTATTATTATTATTATTATTATTACTATATAATGTGTAGATGTACCGGCTGGGCATGCTCTTCTACATTATTATTATTATTATTATTATTATTACTATATAATGTGTAGATGTACCGGCTGGGCATGCTCTTGTGCATTATTATTATTATTAGTAGTAGTATTTTACTAATAATAATAATAATAATGCACAAGAGCATGCCCAGCTGGTACATCTACACATTATATAATAATAATAATAATAATAATAATGCATGCCCAGCTGGTACATCTACACATTATATAGTAGTAATAATAATAATAATAATAATAATGCACAAGAGTCCTTCAGCACTGCACTGGACACTGAATAAACTTGCCTAGCTATGGTTTTCCCTATTGATGCAGTATCACCTACACTCTACCTCCTCTCAGTAAGACTGCAAGTTAGTTATGATTCCAAAATGGCTGCTGTCCATGAGGTAGAAGGGTGTGGAAGGGAGTGTATGCTGCTGATTGGCTGGAATGTGTCTGCTGACTGTGACTTGCAGGGTCAAAGTTTGCTCAATGATAAAGTATTGGGGGCGGGTCGAATCTCGCATATGTTCGCAGTTCGCCGCGAACGCGAACATGCTATGTTCGCCGGGAATAGTCCGCCGGCGAACTATTCACGACATCTCTAATGTTGATATATATCTTTATTAATTAAATCACATGGCAGAACATTGTATAGTACAATAAACATTTTAAAACATAAATATGGCTGTTCAGAGTCTCTTGCAAAAAATTAAATATAATAATATTATATAATAGAAGCCTATCCAATTTCTACCAAATCGTTCAACCTATGTGCATCACATATATAGTTGTGAGCGTACGAGTCGTTGCTCACGCTTGCGGGCTCGCGTAGCGAGCCCGCAAGAACTGCGTCCCTCGCAAAGCGAGGGACGCAGTTCCCCGCAAATGCGGGTCCTCGCGAAGCGAGGGCCCGCATTTGCGGTGGTGGAGGCTCAACGTCGGCTGTGTTAACACACACATACACACACACGCCTTTTTAACAGAATAAACCCAACCGCCCAGCCAACAAAAACCCAACAACGTCCCCGCAAATGCGGATCCTCGCGAAGCGAGGGTCCGCATTTGCGGTGGTGGGAGCATCCCAACATCGGCTGTGTTAACACACACAACTTCATAACAAAAAAAAACTCAAAGTCGCCTCATACCCGCTTACACCCAGACACACAGACGCAAGACTTAACAAAAAAACAGTAAAAAAGGCCCTTCACACGCTCTTAACACACATACGCACGACTTAGAAACAAATACACTGCGTCGTACACGTAAAAGCTAACTGCGTATATCGCAAAAAAATACGGCAACATCGCAACAAAATACGGCCGCATCGGAAAAAAATACGGCCGCGAAAGACCCATGCCAACCGCCGCGCATCAAAACATCACAAACACAAGAAATAAACACAACAAACACATAAAAAGTTTACTTACAGCACGGGGGGGCATCCGGCACCTCCAAAAGTTCATTTACACGTAAATTTAAGTCCAAAACAAAGAGTTTAAACGACCGAAAATCGGCTAAGCGAGAGAAAAAATGGCCGCCGAACAAAACGAAAACGAGGCTCCAGACGTAACTACACTACACTTACTCGCAATAATGAAACACATACTATGCGGAACGGATCACACTCATATTAAACACCATTTTAACCACTACTACGCACAAAATGGCGGATGGAACGCAAATTGTAAGCTGGAACGCAAATAGCGCATGCGTATTGCGTTCTAACGGTCTAACTTTCCAGAATGTTCTACAAGTTTATAAATACTGCCTATTTGACAGAGAAAAATACATTTCTCCTCAGGTGATGAACACAGTGACTTCTGAGATAACTGCTGCTAAAACTTGAGAAGATAATTCTTTCCTAATTTACTACTTTACATTCTGCAAATTACAACTGAGAGGTAAGCTATAATATATTACTTATTTTATTATCAAGACAGGACATCAAAAAAAAAAATTAAAGAAGACAAAGAGGTTTATGTATACTGACATGTGACACGCACATATATGCGTATAATGTATACTGACATGTGACACGCACATATATGTGTATAATGTATACTGACAAGTGACACGCACATTTATGCGTATAATGTATAGTGACATGTGACTCGCACATTTATGTTTATAATGTATAGTGACATGTCACATGCACATTTATGTGTATTGCCCCTGCAACAAACTAATTAAACAACTACATTTAAATTACATTAGAAAAAAATAAGTTGGGACTATTAAATACTATTAAAATATGAGTCATGTATACTGATATGTGACACGCACATATATGTGTATCATCTATAGTCACATGTCACACACACATTTATGTATGTTGGCCAAAAATAAAAATAACGTTAATTTAACAATTAAAATATGATTCATGTATACTGATATGTCACACTCACACAAAAAAATTACTTTCAACTATGGAAATGTGCTTCATGTATGTGACATATGTGTGTAGCCCCCACCAAAAAATAATGTTAATTCAAATTAATTACAGAAGTATAATTCAATGAAATTAATTTACTGCAATTCAATAGATCACCTAAAACTCAATCTTTCTACTTTTTTTAATATTCAAACAGACTCTGCATCAACAGCGTCTCTCAACAATTTGCACTGTGCACTGTGAAGCACAATCCCTTTTAAAGAACACCAACAAAGAAGAAGAGGTAAGATACAAAAATACTTTAAATGCTGAAAAGGCCATGGTTTGTTAAATACAAATAAAAAATTCTATAATTCACTATTTCACTTTATTTTTCAAACAGACACTACAAGAAGACCGGCGGATTAAGATTGGCAGGAGGGGACCCTCTGTCATTCCACACTTCAATCAAGGTACAGTATTAAGTATAAAAAAGAACCGAACCATGAGCCTTATTCAATTGTGAGTTGGCTAATTGAATAGGGCTTTATATAAGCACATAATAGATTTTTTAGACAGACATTTTTAGTTACTGAACTTCTAACCACAATCAAGGTCTTCACTAACTAAAAACTTCTGTCAACAAATATTTTATGTGCTTATATAGAGCCCTATTCAATTGGTCAAAACGCAATTGATTCAGGACCTAAATATGTTTAATGGCCGAGTGCCTCATTCAAATGTGATTTGCCCATTTCAATAGGGCTCTATATAAGCACATTTGGCTCAATATGAGCACAGAGCATGTTTTTTTACAGAAGTTTTTAACTAAAAACTTCTGTTCAAAAATATGCTCTGTGCTTATATAGAGCCCTATTGAAAAACCAAATTCAATGTGGCCCTCACAATATAACAAATCCAGCAAACAAAGGCCCTCATTCAATTGATATTTTGGACAATTCAATAGGGCTCGAAATAAGCACATTTAGAACCCTATTGAATTGGCCAAACTGCAATTGAATGAGGGCCAAAGTATGCAACATATGGTACATACAAACTGGTACACACAAAACAGGATTGTAACAAACACATAGCAAACTAAATTTATATTCTTTTTGTTTAACAACCTATAACCATTAGAAAAAAACACTACATAAGTATAACAAAAGTGGTGCCCATCAAACAGGATTGTACGAAAACTCACACAAACACATAGCAAACTACATTTACATTCTTATTTAATGTTTAACAACCTATAAGCCTTAGAAAGAAGCCTAAATAAGCATACCAACAGTGGTGCGCACCAAACAGGATTGTATGAAAACTCACACAAACACATAGCAAACTACATTTAGATTCTTATTTTATGTTTAACAACCTATTAGCATTACAAAACAACATTAATAAGCATACCATCAGCGGTGCGCATCAAACAGGATTGTATGAAAACTCACACAAACACATAGCAAACTACATTTACATTCTTATTTTATGTTTAACAACCTAGAAGCATTACAAAACAACATTAATAAGCATACCAACAGTGGTGCGCACCAAACAGGATTGTATGAAAACTCACACAAACACATAGCAAACTACATTTACATTCTTATTTTATGTTTAACAACCTATAAGACTTAGAAAGAAGCCTAAATAAGCATACCAACAGTGGTGCGCACCAAACAGGATTGTATGAAAACTCACACAAACACATACCAAAGTACATTTAGATACTTATTTTATGTTTAACAATCTATAAGCCTTAGAAAAAGGCCTAAATAAGCATACCAAAAGTGGTGGGCACCAAACGGGATTGTAGAAAAACAAAGAAATAATGTCATTTTTTAGTTCATACAAATACATTCAAATAAAATTACATTTTCATTTTTATTTTATATCAGATACTGCGTCAAGAACATCGGACCAGGAGTTTCAACTGAGGACCACACCAGCGGACGAGGACTTTCAACAGAGGACCAGACCATTGGACGAGGACTTTCAACAGAGGACTACACCATCGGACGAGGACTTTCAACAAAGGACTACACCATCGGACGAGGACTTTCAACAGAGGACCAGACGATTGGACGAGGACTTTCAACACAGGACCAGACCATCAGACGAAGGCTTTCAACACAGGACCAACAAAGATTCTGCTTCAAATCAAACTTCAACCAAGGTACAGTATAACAAGTAAAAAAAGAGAAAAATTTATTAATATTCCTCTTTAGTGTTTAACCACCTATAAGCCTTAGAAAATAGCCTACAGAAGCATACCAAAATTGCGGCGCACCAAAAAGGATTGTAGAAAAACACAGAAATAATGCCATTTTTTCATTAATACAAAGACATTCAAATAACATAACATTTTCATTTTTATTTTATAACAGATACTGCGTCAAGAACATCGGAACAGGAGTTGGAACTGAGGACCACACCAGAGGACGAGGACTTTCAACAGAGGACTACACCATCGGACGAGGACTTTCAACACAGGACCAGACCATCGGACGAAGGCTTTCAACACAGGACCAACAAAGAATTTTGCTTGAAATCAAACTTCAACCAAGGTACAGTATAAAAAGTAATATCTATCATCTATCTCTTATTTGTCTTTTAGGGCCAATAATCTTTAACAGTAAATACAAACTTCAATGTAAACTTAAAAAATAAATTGGCATAGTCCAAAAAAGTCTAAAAACACAGAATCTATACAATTTGTCATTGTAACATTCCAGTCCTAAACCCTAATTTAATTGCCATTTGACAAATTGAATAGTGCTGTAAATAAGGACATAACATCTTTTTGAAAATACCTTTTTAGTTACTGAAACACTTGCTTTTGGATACATGTTTAATAAATAAAAATTTCTTTAAATAATTATCTGATGGCCTTATTTAGACTTTTATTCAATTGACCGCATTGAAATTGATTAAGTATAAAATGTTAACACACTATTGATAACTATTTGTCATGAAAAACAACTTAACATCTCAAAATAAACTAATGGTACATTATTTTATTTTTACAGATTAACATGGCTGATAACGAGAGTAAACAAGAAAAGAAAAGACGCCAAGCTAGAGAACGACGACAGAGAGCAGACAGCGAGCAGACACCGGAGAAGAAGGAAATTCAACGAGAAAAAGAACGCAAAAGAATTGCAAGCAAAAGACTGTCACTTGCAGAAATTAAAGATATGTCAAAAAAAACAACAAAGAAAATAAAGCATTTACAACCTGTTGCTCAAACATCAGATGACATTTTACCAGAAAAAATACAAGAGATACCAAAAAAAGCAACAAAGAAAACAAAGCATTTAGAACCGTTTCATGAAACATTACATGACATTTTACCTCAAACAATACAACATATACCAAGAAAAGCAACGAAAAAAACAAAACATTTAGAACCTGTTGTTGAAACATCATATGACATTTCACCTGATGAATATGAAAGTCAAAATCCTATATGCTTTGCAAATTGTCCTCTACTCAAGTCTTTAGCAGTAGAGGTTCATAGTTGTGGGGACATGACTACTCAATGTCAGTTTTGTGAGGCTTATTATTTTAAACAGGAGAGACCCAGAGATGGACAATTTATTAGTTGTTGTCAAAAAGGCAGGTTCAAACTTCCAGAAAGGAAAGAATTTCCAATTTATTTAAAAAATATTATGACTGAACCTACTTTTCCAAACTACAAAAATTTTAAGACAAACATAAGATCCTACAATAGTGCCATATCCTTTGCATCCATGGGGGCAACATTAGCTGCTAATGTACCAGGACATGGTCCTTACTGTTTTAAAGTCCAAGGACAAATTTATCATCGCACTTCCCATTTACATCCAGAGGAAGGAAATAAAAGAAAATTCGCTCAACTATATGTCCTAGATACAATGGAAGCTGTTGACCAACGTATGCAGATGGAAGAAAATAAAAAATGCTTACCCACTGTTTTCATAGAGCTAAATAACATTATGGACAACAATCCCTACAGTAAAGCTTATAAAAAATTGGCAGAAGTAGAAAATGAACAACTACTTCATTCACAAACACATCAATTACCAATGCCGAAGGTTAATATGGTGCTTAAAAGAGACAGACATACTGATAAACGTCGTTATAACTTGCCAACAACAAATGAGGTTGCAATGTTGTTTCAGAATGATGAAGGAGAACCACCATTTCAAAGAGACATTCGAATATATCCTAGAAATGAGGACCAACCGTTTATTAATATGAGTATCTTAAGTCCAAATTTAGATCCAATGACATATCCCATCTTTTTCCCACACGGAGAAGCAGGTTGGCAACCAAAATTAACTCTTCCCAGTTACCCAAATGCTAAAGCCAGAATCCGAAATAATGTTTCTATGCTTGAATTTAAAGTAGCTCAAATTGCCATTCGCAATGTATTTAATCCAATTTTATGTGGTGGGAAACTAACACAACAATGGATTATTGATTCATATTTGCAAGTTGAGGCAAATAATTTAAACTTTATCAAATATCAACAAGATAAACTCTGTGTAGAACAATATTCTGGACTCATGGACTATGTTGCTGACGTGGCTACAAGCAGAGACATGACAGCTGGCAAAGCCATAATTTTACCATCTTCCTTTCAAGGATCTCCTCGGAATATGAGAGAAAGATACAATGATGCTATGGCTATTGTGACAAAATTTGGCAAACCCGATTTATTTGTGACATTTACATGTAATCCACAATGGCCAGAAATTACACTAAATCTACTTCTTGGACAAACTGCTTCAGATCGACCAGATTTAGTAGCCAGAGTTTTTAAGATTAAATTAAATGAATTAATACGTGACTTCACTATAAATCAGTTATTTGGCAAATGTCTTGCTTATGTATATACCATTGAATTTCAAAAAAGAGGCCTTCCACATGCACATCTTCTAATAATACTTCAAGAAAAAGATAAATTAGATACTTCAGACAAAGTGGATGCAGTCATTGTTGCTGAACTACCAGATCCAGAACTATATGGTAGACTATATGAGATTGTTACTCATCGCATGATTCATGGACCCTGTGGTGACCTTAATCCACAATCACCATGTATGGAAAATAATAAATGTTCCAAAGAATTTCCAAAAGATTATAGAGACAAAACCTATGCCAATTGTGATGGATATCCACTTTATAAAAGAAGAGAAGGAGATTCGTGGAAAAAAAGGACAATAGATATGTAGTACCCTACAATCCACATTTACTCATGAAGTACAACGCCCACATCAACGTAGAAGCCTGCACTTCCATCAAATCCATTAAATATGTCTACAAATATATTTACAAAGGTTACGATGCAGCTACTGTAGTCGTCAAAAGTGCAGACAACCCTGAAAGTAGTGAGTTAGTACATGATGAACTTGCATCTCATGTAGATGCTCGCTATGTCAGTGCGCCAGAAGCTATGTGGCGGCTTTTAAAATTTGAAATGCATGATAGATCACATGCAGTATATAGGTTAGCAGTACATTTGCCACAACGACATTTAGTCTATTTCCATGCTGGAAATGAAATGAATGCATTGGCCCAAAGTGAAGATCGTCACACTACACTAACTGCATGGTTTGCATTAAAATCCACTGATGCTGAAGCAACACAATACTTATATATTGAAATTCCATATCACTATGTTTTTGTGAATGGATTATGGAGACCAAGAAAAACCAGAGGCAATAAAATTATTCCAAGAATTTACACAGTCAGTCCAAGAGATGTGGAACGTTTTTGCTTACGGATATTACTTTTAAATGTTCCTGGAGCACAAAGTTTTGAACACTTAAGAACTGTTAATGACATTGTATATGAATCCTTCCATTTAGCTGCAAGACATAGAAACTTACTCGCTGATGATACAGAGTGGGAAAGATGCTTAGAAGAAGCAGCACAATGTCAAATGCCACGACAGATGAGAGAACAATTTGCTTTTATTTGTATCTTCTCAAATGCTCCAAATGCATTAGCTTTGTGGGAGACTTTTAAAAGTAATATGGCTGAAGACTTTATGCGACGATACAATGAACCCATTGCACACTTAAAAGCGTTAATGGAAATCCAAGAAGTCTTTTTAACTCATGGATTAAGTTGTGCAAGTTTTAATTTGCCTGATCCAGGTCTTATAGATGACATTAACTTTGAAGACTATGACATTCAACTACAAGCAGAAAGAACAGAAGAAAGACTTGCAACTTTAAATACACTACAATTGCAAGCATTTCATGCCATTAAAAATGCTATAGATGATGACATGGTGACCGAGCGTTATTTCTATCTTGATGGACCTGGCGGATCAGGGAAAACATATTTGTACAATTTATTAATGAGTTCAGTACGAGCACAAGGAAAAATAGCAATGGCGTTTGCCACTACTGGAATTGCTGCACTTTTATTAGAAGGTGGAAGAACTGTTCATAGTGGATTTAAACTGCCAGTGCCTATTTTAGAAAATTCTGTGTCAGATATTCGCATGACATCCTTACAAGCAAAGAAATTGAAGAAATGTAAATTAATTATAATAGATGAGGCCACAATGATGTCATGCTATGCCCTCCAATGTATTGACCGTTTGCTTCGTGAAGTCATGGATAATATTTTTCCATTTGGTGGAAAGGTAATGTTGTTGGGTGGCGATTTTAGACAAACATTACCTGTCGTTGTACATGGAAATCGAACTGACATTATCGAAACATGTATAAAGTCAAGTACAGTATGGAAACATTTTACCCATCTTCAACTGCAACAAAATATGAGATCAGAAGGCCAAACTGATTTCAATGATTGGCTTATTAAAATTGGAGAAGGCAGAACAGAAAAAATACTACATTTACCTGACGACACTGTAGAGATCCCACCTCATATGATTTGTCAACAAGATATTATATCGGCTATATTTGAAGGGAGCATAAATAACGAAGAATATTCCGAGCTTGCCAACCAAGTCATACTGACGTGTAAAAATAAAGATGCATTAATCCTCAATAATAAAATCTTAAAAAAAATTTATGCACCACAAAGAAATTATCACAGTGCTGATTCTGTACTTGCTGATGACAATGAAAGTCAGGCTAACTTTTCGACTGAATTCATAAACTCTTTAACTTCTTCTGGAATGCCACCACATATTTTGCAGCTAAAGAAAGGTGCAATTATCATGTTACTGCGAAATATGAACCCCAAAAAAGGCCTATGCAATGGCACAAGATTAATTGTTCAACAATTAAAGGACCATTTTATAGATGCTGACATTTTAACTGGGACCCATAAAGGAGAGAGAGTTTTCATACCAAGAATAGATTTAGCACCAAGTGAAAGTAGTCTCCCTTTTATACTTCAAAGAAGACAATTTCCCATTATTATGGCATTTGCCATGACCATTAATAAATCACAAGGTCAAACTTTCAAATCTGTGGGTATTTTCTTGGAAGAACCAGTTTTTGCACATGGTCAATTGTACGTTGCGTTGTCAAGGTGCAAAAATCCACAGGCTATTAAAGTTTACATTGAAAACAATGAAAGTCAGGGTGATTTATTAGAAGATGGACGTATTTTTACTAAAAACATTGTCTACTATGAAGTACTATAACTTTGAAGAATACTAATTAAAGATGCCAAGATTTTTTAAAAGCATTGCAAAATACATAACAATTGGTTGTTTAATTCAGTCATAATTAATGGAAGTCATATTTATGAATGATTCGCCTCACAAAATACTTGCCTTGCATTGTTAGTAAAAATTATGTTAAAATGTTAAGTCACTATGTTAATGTTTCTAATGTTACAAGTTTAAAAAATATATTTTCAAGTTATTTCATTCAACATATTACAAAGTGGATGTTAAGAGGTCAAGCACCTTTTAAGTCACAATGTAAATATTGTCTGTTATCTTAAGATTACTACCTACATTAATGTTTATCCCCAGTTTATGTGCTCAGTAATAAATTACTTTAATTACGTACGTTTTAAGAAGAGTTTTACTGTATGCCTCCTTCTACATTCAATGTATATTCAAGTTAACAATTATTGTGATAGAAATTGAATTTTAATACTGATTAATTTAAATGTCAATTGTTTTTACATTCAAATGTTAATACTTTTAATAAAAAATTAGGTTACAAAATGTATTCACTATGTTCCTGTTTATAATGTTCAAAATTATACCAATGTTTTGTCAAATTCTAAACTTACATAAAAAATAAAGTTCAAGTTTAAAAATATATACTTTGATGGTTATTGCTTACATATATTTTAAACTTCATGTTAAAATTTGCCACGTTTAAAGAAGGCTTTTTACTTTTTGCTTTCCTATTCATTCAATGTATATTAAAGTTAACAATTCTTCAGATACTAATTACATTTTAAAAAACCATTACATCAACATTTTACAAAAATACACGTTCATATTAAAATACTTACAAGTGTCAAAAATATATGTTAATAACTAAACAACTTGACAAACATATACATCACATTGCCGTCATTTTTTGACGGGCAAGTCGCTAGTGTAGTTATAAAATGCAGATCAAATAGAATATTGTATAAAGCTGCATTCAAAAAATTGCGCACTAAATATTTTAATAGGGTAATTTATGTCAGAATGATTTTAAAGGGGCATACTCTGCACATTTCTTACATTTGCCATTCTTACTTGAACAGTAGATAACTTCATGGAAATGGACCAAATTGACCAATTCACTTTAGTAATTGATTATCAAATATCATATATCTAGGAAGTGAGCAAGTATAAGACTAACATAGTGGATTAAATCAGTGTGTATTCATATTTATCTCATTTGTCAATTATTAAATAATATAATGATTGATTTTAAACATGAATGAGTCTGTTCAGAATCTTTTGCTAGGCAGAAAATTAAGTATAGTAAATAAAACTTGTCTAATTTCTACCTGGTATTTCTACAAATGTCTAAGTAACTTTGTTATGCAATGCAGGGAATAAAAATACTATATAAAGGTGCATTGCAGCAAATTACTCACAAAAAAAATATTGCTGAAATGGTTTATATCAATGATTTGAAAGGGGCATACTCTGCTAGTTCTTACATGTGCCATTATTTGAACAATAGATAATCTCAAAGAGATGGACCAAATTGATCCAAGAACACCATCATATATTGGAACCAGATGATTATGTAGATATTAAGACTGAATAATTATATTATAGAAAGGGCATAAAGCTATTATTCTCATTTAAACCATATGGTACCACTGAATTAAATAAGGTCATCCATTTTGTCTCTATTTTGAGGAGTTCTTGTTCTAAGTTGCCTTTCCTGATCCCTAATTTTTTGCTTTGAAGGACTCTGCATGTTAATTCAGGTTTACTATTATGAGCTATCATACAATGTCTTGCCACAGAAGTTGGAATTTTATGCTTTGCCACATCTGAGGGTGCATTTCTGATGTTAGATATATGTTCACCCACTCCTTTTTTTAGCTCTCTGGTTGTCATTTCTACATATTTTAGGCCACATGAGCAAATCAGGCAATATACTACTGCTTTTGTACTGCAGTTGAAAAAGACTTTGATTTTAATTTCTCTATTCAGTCTGTCATATATCATATTATCTGACTTTATATATTTACAAACTTTACATCGTCCACAGGAATATGTTCCATCAGGTAATGAGCCTACAAGTTGTTTCTTTTTTTCAAAATGGCTGTTGGTTAGATAATCTGACAGATTTTTCGGTCGTCTCCATCTCTATCACAAATAGGTTAGGGGGGTAATTGGTGGATCCCCAGTTCCACCATCAGTAATAGTTTATTTAGCAAATTTCTTTCTTTTGGTGGGCTCCGCTACCACTAAATTCAGATCCGGTGATTTATCCTAATCGGTGGTAAAAACTGTCTATTTGTGTTTAAAGTATTGTACCGACAGCAAGATACTGAGATAATACATATAACCGGTGACTGTCCTTTCTTAATTTTTAAATGTTTTTAGAATATGTATTGTAGATTGATTTTTTGAATAAATTATGAGCTTTTACTGAATAATTTTCTTGTCAGTTTACTTAGATAATTGTGTTCATTACTGTTTATTATAATTACGGATGGTATACAGGTGTGGATATATAGGTGTCTTTCTCTTTTTGATTTATCAGTTGAGAAATGTCAAACGATGATTGGTTTGTAAATTTGTGCTCAGTTGTATATTCATAGTTGTTACTGGCATGTTTCAAGACAAGAAAGTGGTGCTACATATTGAAATGCTATCTCAATAGGGTTTTGTATTTAACACATGTAAAAGAGATATGCAAAGATACACGCATATGATACTAACAGTTGAATGAGCTTGTGACATTAAATTTGTACTGTTTATTTTCAATCATTCATTACATGTTTTTACAGATCTTCAAGATTTGCCATTTTCATACACAAAGTTCTTCTACAAACTAATCCATGCTGTTGTAACACAGCATCATGAATGTGCATGTCCACTAATTACTATCATGTCATCTTATCCAGTGTGATATTTGAGAATTGACATGCTAATTTTGATAATCCCTGTTAAACTCACATTAGCAGATGATAAGAGATAAACATCAGCTAATAACCCTTTCATAAGGCCAACTAGACAGACACCTAAGGGTGCTTCCCTGTGAGGGGAAAAAAATGGTTGCTGCCTTAAAAAAATGAAATGCTGCAGTTCATAGACTGGCTACTAGGGGTAACAACTAGTGATGTCGCGAACATCAAATTTTCGGTTCGCGAACCGCGGACGCGAATTCCATCCCGCCATAGACTTCAATGGGCAGGCGAATTTGAAAACCCACAGGGACTCTTTCTGGCCACAAGGAAAGTTGTTTCAAGGGGACTATCACCTGGACTGTGGCATGCCGGAGGGGGATCCATGGCAAAACTCCCACGGAAAATTACATAGTTGATGCAGAGTCTGGTTTTAAGCCATAAAGGGCATAAATCACCTAACATTCCTAAATTGTTTGGAATAACATGCTTTAAAACATCAGGTATGATGTTGTATCGATCAGGTAGTGTAAGGGTTACACCCGCTTCACAGTAACAGACCAATCTGACTGTTTAATGCACCGCAAACAACCGCAAACAGGTCTCTTCCTCCACCCAGCCACCAAGGGTCCCCGAAAGGTGACAACAAGCCCCCTGGGACGCCTGCTGTGTTTGGTCTTCCACCTCCTCAAAGCCACCTTCCTCCTCTGACTCCTCTTCTTCAGACTCCTCTCTCTGTGTTGCCTCTGTCTGCGTTATTATAAGGTGTGTACTGTTAAGTAGTACTATTCCTATCGGTTTAATCCCTGTTACGTCCACTATTAGGGGACGTGTATATGGCATGGATTTTTGGAACAGGGAGATGGAAAAAGATGCTTGGTCGGTTCTCCCACTTCGAATTTCGGGCACTGCACGTGCAATCTAAGGTGCCACCAGATAGGAGTGGTGTATTAAGTTGTACTACTCATTCCTATCAGTTTAATACCTGTTACGTCACCTATCAGGGGACGTGAATATGGCATGGATTTTTGGAACAGGGAGATGGAAAAAGATGCTTGGTCGGTCCTCCCACTTCGAATTTGTGGCACTGCGCGTGCAATCTAAGGTGCCACCAGATAGGAGTGGTGTATTAAGTTATACTATTCATTCCTATCAGTTTAATACCTGTTACGTCACCTATCAGGGGTCGTGTATATTGCATGGATTTTTGGAACAGGGAGATGGAAAAAGATGCTTGGTCGGTCCTCCCACTTCGAATTTGGGGCACTGCGCGTGCAATCTAAGGTGCCACCAGATAGGAGTGGTGTATTAAGTTGTACTACTCATTCCTATCAGTGTAATACCTGTTACGTCACCTATCAGGGGACATGTATATGGCATGGATTTTTGGAACAGGGAGATGGAAAAAGATGCTTGGTCGGTCCTCCCACTTCGAATTTGGGGCACTGCGCGTGCAATCTAAGGTGCCACCAGATAGGAGTTGTGTATTAAGTTGTACTACTCATTCCTATCAGTTTAATACCTGTTACGTCACCTATCAGGGGACGTGTATATGGCATGGATTTTTGGAACAGGGAGATGGAAAAAGATGCTTGGTCGGTCCTCCCACTTCAAATTTGGAGCACTGCGTGTGCAATCTAAGGTTCCACCGGATAGGAGTGGTGTATTAAGTTATACTATTCATTCCTATCAGTTTAATACCTGTTACGTCACCTATCAGGGGACGTGTATATGGCATGGATTTTTGGAACAGGGAGATGGAAAAAGATGCTTGGTCGGTCCTCCCACTTCAAATTTGGGGCACTGCACCTGCATCTAAGGTGCCACCAGATAGGAGTGGTGTATTAAGTTGTACTACTCATTCCTATGAGTTTCATACCTGTTACGTCACCTATCAGGGGACGTGTATATGGCATGGATTTTTGGAACAGGGAGATGGAAAAAGATGCTTGGTCGGTCCTCCCACTTCGAATTTGGGGCACTGCGCGTGCAATCTAAGGTGCCACCAGATAGGAGTGGTGTATTAAGTTGTACTATTTATTCCTATCAGTTTAATACCTGTTCCGTCACCTATCTTTCCTCCCAATAGCACATTCTATATGTCATCAACTGGCCTGGGTGTATTTAGAGAACCACACTTTAAGGCCCTTAACCTGGGACAAGGTGGGTGGCTATCAGAATTGCCACAGAGCCTTAAAAATTCGCCAAACCCCATAATCAGACACTCACTATCATACTGGAAATGGGCCAAGAAACACACTGGTTTGTTCCCTGGATCCACCCAAATGACCCCAATTCTTGACCATCCTCAGGCCCTGAAACACATGAGCACAACATCACAACACTGGTGGAGGTCAAGGAAACTAGATAGACTGGGAGACTGGTTAATAAAGGGCCAGATGCTCACCTATGAGGAACTGAGGGACAAGCATGAGCTACCGCTGTCAGAACATTACAATTACTGTAGGCTGAGGCATTTCACACACTCCCTGACCCAGAAACAGGGGACACCGGTCTTAAATTGGTTCTCCAAAATTTGAAAAGATAAACCTCTATCAAGGGGGATCATTGGGTCGCTTTACAAATATAAAACATTTGTTACTGGTTGAAGCAACACTGGGGGCGGAGTGGGGGAGCCCTGGAGACCCTTCAGAAGCAACCGGTGGCAAAATCATCCCTGGAAAGGAGAGGTCGCTTACTGAAGCCTGCCCTAGGGTAACCCAAGGGTGATAGCCCAGGTTAGATATTGTAAATAATAAGCTAATACTGCTGGAGGGATGATAGCTAATAGGACTTTGGTGTTCCTTGCAGATATACTCTTTACTATTGTCTGTTTAACCATGTTTTAGGTATCTCTTAAATTGCAATCACAGTAAAAAATAAGAAAAATTATTAACCTAAAAAGTAAAAATAAGAAGGAATAACCAGCTAACTTTCATAAAATGTCTTTATTGTAAATATGTATTTTTGCACAACTGTTATGCAAGACTGTTAAAAAATGCTTTATTTTTCATTACATGCTGTAAGCCTTCTGACAATAAAAGAATTTAAATGCAAAAATTAGGTATTGTTGCAGCGACCAGAAAAATTGATGTTAGTTTGTGGACCATTATTAGCTCAAGGCAGCTCATCTATCAGGCCTTTTTTAATCGAATGTATCGTCCTCTGTCAGTCCCTTCGGGATCCATCCCTCATTCATCTTAATAAAGGTGAGGTAATCTAGACTTTTTTGACCTAGGCGACTTCTCTTATCAGTGACAAAACCTCCTGCTGCACTGAAGGTCCTTTCTGACAGGACACTTGAAGCGGGGCAGGACAGAAGTTCTGTGGCAAATTGGGATAGCTCAGGCCACAGGGCTAACGTGCACACCCAGTAGTCAAGAGGTTCATCGCTCCTCATAGTGTCGATATCTGTAGTTATGGCGAGGTAGTCTGTTACCTGACGGTCGAGTTGTTCTCTGAGGGTGGACCCCGAAGGGCTGTGGCGATGCATAGGATTTAAAAAGCTCTGCATGTCCTCCATCAACAACACGTCTGTAAAGCGTCCTCTCCTTGCCGGCGTGGTCGTGGGAGGAGGAGGATTATGTTCACCTCTTTTGCTGTTAGATTGCCCTTGTGCTGTGACATCACCCTTAAATGCTGTGTAAAGCATACTTTTTAATTTATTTTGGTAGTGCTGCATCCTTTCCGACTTGTGGTAATTCGGTAACATTTCAGGCACTTTCTGCTTATACCGGGGGTCTAGTAGCGTGGACACCCAGTACAGGTCGTTCTCCTTCATCCTTTTTATACGAGGGTCCCTCAACAGGCACAACAGCATGAAAGACCCCATTTGCACAAGGTTGGATGCCGAGCTAGTCATGTCCCGTTCATCATCCTCAGTGATCTCACTGAAGGTATGTTCTTCCCCCCAGCCACGTACAACAACACTGGTACCAGATAGGTGACAACGAGCACCCTGGGATGCCTGTTGTGGTTGGTCTTCCTCCTCCTCCTCAAAGCCACATTCCTCCTCTGACTCCTCTTCCTCACAATCCTCTTCCAGCGTTGCCGCAGGTCCAGCAATCGATGCTGATAAGGCTGTTTCTGGCGGTGATGGTAACCACAACTCTTCCTCTTCCTCTTCACGCTCATCTATGGCCTGATCCAGCACTCTTCGCAGGGCACGCTCCAGGAAGAAAACAAATGGTATGATGTCGCTGATGGTGCCCTCGGTGCGACTGACCAGGTTTGTCACCTCCTCAAAAGGACGCATAAGCCTGCAGGCATTGCGCACGAGCGTCCAGTAACGTGGCAAAAAAATCCCCAGCTCTGCAGAGGCTGTCCTAGCACCCCGGTCATACAAATACTCGTTAACGGCCTTTTCTTGTTGGAACAGGCGGTCGAACATTAGGAGTGTTGAATTCCAACGTGTCGGGCTGTCTAAAATCAAGCGCCTCGCTGGCATGTTGTTTCGCGGCTGGATATCTGTAAAGTGCGCCATGGCCGTGTAGGAACGCCTGAAATGGGCACACACCTTCCTGGCCTGCTTCAGGATGTCCTGTAAGCCTGGGTGCCTATGCACAAAGCGTTGTACAATCAGATTACACACATGTGCCATGCACGGCACATGTGTCAACTTGCCCAAATTCAATGCCGCCAACAAATTGCTTCCGTTGTCACAAACCACTTTGCCGATCTCCAGTTGGTGCGGAGTCAGCCACTGATCCACCTGTGCGTTCAGGGCGGACAGGAGTGCTGGTCCGGTGTGACTCAACCCCAAGACGGTGTGACACGTATCCGGGATGTGGAATAGTACCTGTGGAGCTGGGGGGGGGGGGGGGGGGGGGGGCGTTGATGTGGAGCAAGACATAGCAGCATCAGATGAGGACTCAGCCGAGGAGGTTATGGGAAGAGGATGGAGTAGGAGGAGTAGAGGAGGTGGCAGCAGGCCTGCCTGCAAGTCGTGGCGGTGTCACCAACTCCTCCTCCGAGCCACGTATTCCATGCTTGGCAGCCGTCACCAGGATTACCCAATGCGCAGTGTAGGTGATATACCTGCCCTGACCATGCTTTGCAGACCAGGTATCAGTGGTCAGATGGACCCTTGCCCTAACACTGTGTGGCAGAGATGCCATTACTTATATTTGCACAATCGAGTACAGGTTGGGGATTGCCTTTTGTGCAAAGAAATTTCGTCCGGGTACCTTCCAATGCGGTGTCCCAATAGCTACAAATTTTTTGAACGCCTCAGACTCCACCAGCTTGTATAAAAGCTGGTGGGCTAAGAGTTCAGACAAGCCAGTTGTCAGTTGCCGGGCAAGGGGGTGACTTTGTGACATTGGCTTCTTACACTCAAACATTTCCTTGACAGATACCTGACTGTGGGCAGATGAGCAGGGACTGCTCAGGGCGAGACACGGAGTGGCGGATGGTTGAGAGGGGGCAAGCAGGGCAGCAATGGTTGACGTGGCTGAAGATGCTGGACCAGGAGGAGGATGGCGGCTTTGACTTTGTGCGCTGCTTGTACTCATGTGTTGATCCCATAGGTGTTTGTAATGTGATATCATGTGCCTTCGCAAAGAAGTTGTACCTAGGTGGGTGTTGGACTTCCCACGACTCTTTTCGCACAGGTTGCAAATGGCATCACTGTTGTCACAGGCAGACACACGAAAAAATTGCCACACTGCTGAGCTCTGCAATGACGGCATTCTGGTGGTGGCAACAGCATGCGTTGACTGGCGTGCTGTCTGGCTGACCCCGGGTGCCGATGCATGCTGTCTGACTGTGCCACTAGCTACTTTCGACGACCTCCCGCTGCTTCCAACTCGTCTGCTCCTCGTCTCTGTCTCCCCATCTGAACTTTCCTCCTGTTCTTCTTCTTTTACAGCGGGCACCCACGTGACATCCACGGACGCATCGTCATCATCAACGGCTTCACTTGTATCTGACAACTCAACAAAGGAAGCAGCACCGGGCACAACATCATCATCATCATCAGACCGTACGTCCATGTGTGTAATGCTGCCTGACTGGGTCATATCGCTGTTATCTACTTCCTCTGGCACTAATGTTTGTGCATCACTAATTTCTTCCAACGGATCTGTAAATAACTCTGCTGACGGATCAAGTGAAGTGGCTGTGGTGCTAGTGTTGGTGGTGGCGGCAGGCGGGCGAGTGGTAACTGGAGAGGTGCCCGAAGCTGGAGGAGGATGGTGCGTCTAGGTTCCGAGCGGAGCTGTAGAAGATTGGGTGTCCTGTGTTAGCCAGTCAACCATGTCCTCAGAACTGTTCAAGTTCCGGGTACGTTGCCTCTGAAAACTGGGCATTATTATAGGGCCAAAGGGAATCACAGCACCATGGTACTATGCGTGCAAGCTACTGTGACACCAGATATGAGTGTCACTGTACACTGGCAAAAGTTAACAGAGTAGATGCAATAGGCCTCACACACACGCCTGTAGGCAGGCAACTGATATTCAATCGATTACAGTCAAAAAAGGATTCTTTTATGTCACTGTACACTACGGTTGCACTAGATATGAGTGTCACTGTGCACTGGCAAAAGTTGGCAGAGTAGATGCAATAGGCTTCACACACACGCCTGTAGGCAGGCAACTGATATTCAATCGATTACAGTCAAAAAAGGGTTCTTTTATTTCATTGTACACTACGGGTGCACTAGATATGAGTGTCACTGTGCACTGGCAAAAGTTGGCAGAGTAGATGCAATAGGCCTCACACACACGCCTGTAGACAGGCAACTGATATTCAATTGATTACAGTCAAAAAAGGGTTCTTTTATTTCACTGTACACTACGGTTGCACAAGATATGAGTGTCACTGTGCACTGGCAAAAGTTGGCAGAGTAGATGCAATAGGCCTCACACACACGCCTGTAGGCAGGCAACTGATATTCAATCGATTACTGTCAAAAAAGGGTTGTTTTATTTCACTGTACACTACGGTTGCACTAGATATGAGTGCACTGGCAAAAGTTGGCGGAGTAGATGCAATAGGCCTCACACACACGCTAGCAGGCAGGCATATGCAATTAGATTACACAGAAAAAAATAATAAAATAAAATAAATGATGTTCTAGCCCTAAAAATGACTTTTTGGGTTGCTTCCTTGCAGCAGATATCAAATGAGTCCTTCAGGTGTGTAGTGAAAGCTAAATACACAGCCTGGCTATCTATTTCCCTATTAAATCAGCAGAAAAAAATAATAAAATAAAATAAATGATGTTCTAGCCCTAAAAAGGGTTTTTTTGGGTTGCTGTCCTTGCAGCAGATATCAAATGAGTCCTTCAGGTGTGTAGTGAAAGCTAAATACACAGCCTGGCTTTCTATTTCCCTATTAAATCAACAGCAGGTAAAATATATGCCCTCTCTCAACGAAAATAGCTTCAGAATGATTCTAAAATGGAGGCTGTCATTCAGATGGATATGCTCTGGAAGGGAGTGTATGCTGCTGATTGGCTGGAATGTGTCTGCAGACTGTAAGGACTGTAAGTTACCTCAATGATAAAGAATAGGGGGCGGACCAAAAAGCGCATGTGTTCGCCATTTGTTGCGAACGCGAACATGCGAAAATCGCCGCAAATAGTTCTCCGGCGAACTGTTCGGGACATCACTAGTAACAACCTAGAACAAGAAGGAACTTACAGGATAAGGAACTTAAATGCACAGAAAATGCAAAAATGGGTCCGTGCATACCATGTGTACTCACTTCACTGCCTAGGGGCTCCAAATAGGTGCATCTGGCGCTACTCACATACTCAGCATAGATTTATATGTATCTGCTGAATTGTACCTTTTCTCCTCTCCTCTACTTGGCCTATGCAGAACCCTGCATCATACTTACTCCCAGATCATATTTCTAGTGCTAATGTGACTTTCCCTGTGCATATGAGGAACAGTAACTAGAGACTTCTAACATAACTGTTCTTGAGGTTATGTTGTGACTGTTCTAGAATTTCAAGTCTCCTTTATTGTTCATCCCATATGTATATTTTTGTTGGTGTGTATTGTTGTGCCTTGAATGCCTGCCAGATAATGTTGTTTTGCTAACATTAAACATACACATCCACATAACATCATATCACATTACAGTTGTGTGAGCAAAGTCTACCTTTCTGACACTATGCATGTTCATCTCCAGTTATTGTGTATTCATATCTTATGAAAATACCATCTGATTTGTTAGATAATACTGCAGAGGAATAGTGAGGACAGTGTTATGATGTCAGAATTTAATAGTATTACCTCCAAAAATTAGTATTACTGTAGATCATACATAATGTAGCATGATATTATGGGAATGCATAACATTGCACTGGTCATCTATCAGAGACAAACGGATGAATCGTTATAGTGAGATGCCTGTGAATAATAATTTGGGTCTCTTTATCAAAGATAAGTTAAACTTGTTGCAATATGATTTGTTATGTGTTGTTAAATTTGCATAACTTATTAAAGGTATATAGAAGTTTCATGGATTATGAATGCATCAGAAAGAGGAGAAACAGTAGTGTATGAAAACATTTTTGGCATGAAAAAAGTACTAAAATAAACTGAAACTAAGTTTGTAAGATTTCTTCAGTTTTCAGGCAGAAGGTTTTCAGAAAGTTGCCCCTGAAAATCCAAGCTAAATTTGCAAAAAATTCATAATTATTTGTGGCAAAGCAAAGGCAGGTACAACAATGTGTCTGTTTCCCCCTCTCACGGGCTTCTGACATGCTCAATGGAGCTCCTGAGGTCCACCCTTTTGTGTGAATCACATGGGTTCCTCTCTGACATCACTTCCCTTCCTTTGGATCATCTTCCTGCAATTCCAACCAAAGACAGTATTATTCACTTTTGGAATAATATTTTTAATTAACAGGTGTTGTTTGCTTAATGTGTGATGCTGATCATTCCTTTGCAAGTTAATGGATTGTATGAAGATTTTAAGTTTTAATCACCTGAATTTTCCATTGAACTGTAATTATTATTAACTTTTATTTGTAATGTAATAAGTATACATTTTGACACATGACTATATTATGAAAGATATGAGGTATTATGACATAGATTAAGTACTTTTGATTCAATTCTAATTAAAATTGTCACAACCCAGAGGAGAGGGAGCCAAGTTAACCCCCAAATCCACAGCCTTCAGCTACAGGAATATACCCCTAGATTGTAAGGGGTTGAGTTTCTCAGTCAAGGAGACCAATCCTACCTGTAGGTAATGTATCTGGTACTCAGCCCCTTTGTCTTTTAGGACACTGCAGAGACTCAGGATGCCAAGGGCTAATAGCTTATTAAAAATAATAAAATACTTCCTTTTCCTGTTCTTAGGGTAGACCATTTCTTCAGAATGAAAACACACCATACTTATGTGTAGCCAAACAGAGCCATTCTTTATTATTCACACGCATATTCAAACAGTACATTAACCAATCAACATTAGCCTCCTCCTTGGTGCAAGCTAGACAATTCCTCATTGCCAGTTTGATCTACCCTACGTGATACTGATTGACTGTCATGAGTTTAGGGCTGTCATGTTTCATGATCAATTACAATTTAGACACAGCCAATAGTAAATGAGACTTTCATCATGACGTCATTTAAACATGGCGTTTAAACCACAATCAATTAGTGTTTAGAAGCCGGATTTGGGATCGGACTCGCAATCCAGAAATGTTGCAATATAAAAAAAAAACAATAAATCTTCTATTCTAGTCCATGCAAGTTCAATAATATGTAGTAACCCATTGATTGTCGGCATCGTTATAACACAGGATTTACACATTAAAAAACAAATATTGCAGATTTGCGATCTTGAGACTGTTGTGCAATTAATTCTAATGTCTTTCATCGCTTTCCCCGTGTTTTAAAGTTCAGTATTGTCTTTTTATTTGCTTTTGCAGTGTTACGAACAGGTGTATAATCCCTTTTGCGAGTCCTCTCTAGTACTCATAGAATTTTTGCCTATATTTGCCATTTACGGGTTTGAAGGCAATTGCGGGCTTGCTGAATTGTTGCAATCTAATAGGAATTTGCGATTGTAACATTTGCGGTCTTGAAAGATCAAAGGCTTTGATGTGTCGGAGTTACGATTTTGACAGCCCGTAGGAATTTTCAGCCTGTAGCTCGCAAATTTATTGAGGGTCGCTGGAAGAGCCCAATTTAGTAGCAGTAACTTTCACAGGCTATATTACGGGCTGTAACTACACTTTGGACAATTTAATGAGGCCCAATACCATTTCCTGCAGTTGCCTTCATACAGCCTGTAAGTTTGCGGGCTTCAAATTTGCAACCGTTACAGATTGATTAAATTGAACAAGCCTGCAAGTACAGGGCCAAAGCCTGAAAAGCAGAAACCCGTCCTGCTGCCACAAGTTGTTAGTGAGCTGGACTAGATGCCTTCCAGAGTTATAATCCAATACCGTATTTACAGAGTGCGACGCAGGCCTTTAGAGCCAATTGAAAGCGGGCTAGTGGAAAATATTTGATAGAGAGAGAGATTATTAAGCTGCATTCCACACGTCCATGCATTGCCTGATTCTCCTGAAGTAACACGCAGGTCCCGGAGTTGATGGTTTGAGCAGTGACAGAGAGAGAGTAGGCAATTTATTTAAGCAGGTTCATACGGTTTTAACACACATAGATACATGTATAACACACATAGATACACACCCTATACCCCCCACCCTATACCCCAACAGCTAATAAGTACACTTAAAACACACTTTTGTTTTACCTCACAAATATATATAAATATACAAATATTTTGATTTATCCTTATTTTATTTTTGGTATAATTATGGAGAGAGGAGGGGGAGGGCTAGAGAGGTGGGGAGGGAGAGAGGCGAGGAGGAAAGAGAGGTCGCCCTGGGGAGTTGTGGAGAGGAGGTGGGGAGTGGAGGAGAGGAGGCGGGGAGTGGAGGAAAGAGTGGTGGGGGGATGGCCAGGTGCCCATTGTCATAGGCACATCAACTTCAAGGTCAAAGGGGGAGGGACCTGATCCTAGGGGGGGTGGTAGGGACAGGCCTCAGGGTCAGACGAGGGAAAGCAGGATCCCGTTCACAGTCGGAAGGGAAAGAGGCTGGGGTCTTCTTCCTTGTCATGCATGAGCAGCCTCTTTCCTTGTGGGGGGAGGGACGTTCGGTCTGGGTTTAGGGCCCAGGCATGGAAGGAGGTAGCGGTCTCAGTCACAGCAGTGGGCAAAGCGGAAAGGGATGTGAGGTCTGTCAAGCACAGTTTTGATGACATCAGTGCCAAGATGAGGAGGATGATGGCCAAGGAGGGCAGTGAAGCCGCAGCATCAATTGGTGGCCACCAAGTGACTGTGAGAAGTAAGATACAATAAGTGGGAGAGGGTGCTCAAGGACTTACTGAGCCAGGTGCATGCTGCTGGAGCTTCAGGCCTGGTGGACCAGCAGGATAAAGCCTCCATGTCAGGTGAATATCACATACACCACATGTACATCACACACACTATGCATGTACATGATGACCAACATGTCATGTCAGCTCTATGAAATTAACAAGGGATAGGTGGATCAGTAATGCATCATTAAATCCATGAAGCTGACAAATCACGTCTCATTCATGGGCGAGTGATAAGATGAGTAATCAACCAATAGAGAGTCCATGTATGGATGTGCCCACTGCAGCGCACAGACCGTAGCTGGAATCAAGATAGAGTTAGGAGCCAAGAATAATCAAGATCAAGAACCAAGGAATAGATCACATCGAGCAAATGATAGCTACCCATAGTTGCAATTAAGAGAATCATCCAGGTTCAAGCCTAGATGTCAGATAGTTAGTACAGATGGTGAGGAATGAACACAAAACAATGTATTATATATCATATGTAACACATACACCTTTCTGTTTCTATTTTTCAGCTTCCAGGAGGTCTTGGTCCAGTGGTGAGCCAGAGGCGGGGGTGTTGGCTCCGTCGGAGTGATGATAGGGGCATGCCACCACCTCTTCCTCCTCCCAGCACTGCATCAGCCTGGCTTCCACCTCCACCAACAGGCCCACCACCACCTCAATGGAGCCAAGCTCCAGCCAGGCCACAACCCCTCCCCACTGGGCCACCACCACCATCTCCTCACCCAGCAATGGTCTCCCAGCAGGGACCTCTATCCCTAAGACCACCAAGCCAGGCTGCTCAGAGGGAGATGCTGGCCATCATGCAGCAGCAACTGGAGTGACTCTGGGGGATCTCTGCCAATAACGCAGAGGTCATGAGCAGCTACGAAATAGGGAGGCGAGCAGACACCACCTAATGACAGAATCCTACCCTGCCGGGCTGCTCAGAATTGGAGAGGTCCAGTGCACAATACAGCAAATGACTGCAGATGCCATGAGCCGCGCTCTGGTCCCCAGCCCACCTCCTCTACCTCAGAGGCCTCCCCCGCTCACCCAAAGCCCGAGCACTCCTCTCCTCCCCCCATGCCTCTGCCACCAGCACCGCTACTGGGGTTGCCGCTGCCTCTTGGGGGGATGCCTCCCGTTGCCCCACCACCACCAGGGAGACGGCGGCCGCTCACAGGGGATTGGGGTCCTGATTCAAGGTGGAGGAGGATGTAGGGGCTGCACATATTTTTGTGTGTTCTCAACAGCACTCCTCAGTGACAAGCTATTGGTCCAAATGTTAACGTAATGTAGCCTGCTACAGAGTATAGGATCATGGCCTATGTGATGGTGATATTTTGTATGGAGATGGCTACCTGCCATCACATGGTCCATGATCCTCTTCTCTGTGGACAAGTAGGGTTCTGTTTAACATTTCACCAATTTATGGTCACTGAAGAACACTGTTGAGAAGAAATGCTGCTGTCCCTATATTTCTTAAGGCTTTATTTTGCAGGTGTTATGTTTTTGTTTTGTTTTATGTTAGGTAACATTCAGATCCATGAAGGCATCTTCTGCATCTGCAGGCATTGTGAAGGAAATGTATGAGGTGTGAGGTTTTCACAGTGCCTCTCAGGTAGACATTCCTTCAATGACATGTAGCTCCCACAATCTTAAAGCTATCATATAGCCAGATATCCATGACATATCCAAGACATGATTGTTGTTTGCTTCAATGTAGCCTAATACCTCTATGGCGGTGGACTTGCAAAGTCTCACAATGGCATGTTAATGAAAGCCATCAGTATATCAGTATGAAAACAGATCCTTGGGTCTGATGTAAGTAACAGTGAATCTGGCTGCTGACCGTTGTGTCCTCCCCGCACTAATGAGTATTTTCCCCTATTGCTGATATCATGAGTATCCTTTAACATGTGCTAACACCTGTATAGCTGATGGGTGTGATATCAATGTTGATTAACAATATCAGATGGAGAAGGTAATAGTACACCTGGACCACTGAAGCTGGTCACTTAGCACTGTATTGTGAGCTATTGTTACAGTTACAGTATTTAGCACTATACTGTATATGCATGTCTCTTTCTTTTTTTTATCCTCCTCTGCCTTTTTTATTTGACCAACTTTTTTCAGATTTTTGTCTGAGCAACAAATTGTATGTGTGAAATTGGTTTGGATGAGATAGTCCAGATTAAATGGAGTGATTTCTGATCCTTTTTTTCATCAGATTCCGGTTGCAGTGGTGTTGTGACCATAGTGACCACATGTGTAGTGACCACATGTGACCCTGTTAGGTGCTATGCTTATTCTAGACCATGGCATTACTTCCTTTAGGTATCCCCTTTTTTCCCCAAAAAAGCCTCTTGCCCTACAGGGATCCGCCCCCACCACACCCATGATATTAATGCACAGTCTTGTACATTTCTGAGTGTGCTCTGTGTATGAAATAAAGCTTTTCTATAATGCTATCACCATGTCAGTGTGTTTTCAATGGTTGGGGTTTTGGAACATCCACATACATCACATTTGTGTCACATTCCTATATCAGTAAACTAATGAGCCCTAGTTACTGTGCAATAGATTAATACAGGGCTACTTCACATACAATATATGGCTAATACACATGAGAGGTCCAATTTGTGATACTGTGGTGTATCAACATTCCCTTGAAGGCCTGATAACAATATGACAGGTGATAATGGGAATTGATTGATACCAAAACACTTGATGTAATTTCACCAAATGATAATGGGTATACATCTTGGCATATGGTCACCAGCAATTACGTGGGACTTTCTAGTATGGGCATAGCAGAGATTGTCCCTGATAGAGGTGAGTTGGCTGTTGCTCCACGTGCCTCTGCAAAGCCTCCATGTGTGTTTGTGGCCCTTCCTGATGGGTTAGAGTAGCTTAGTGTGTTGTATTGTTCCCCTGGTACTTGATATATGTCATGTGGCATTGTAATTTGGCCTCTATTTCTTTTCCCAATCTAGATCTGATGAGTGAGATGTACTGTATATAAGAATATATTTTTTTTTTAGGGTCTGTATCAAAACCTCTGTGAGTGAGAAAGGCATAATATGCCAGGTAGTTTCATGCTTTTGTGTTGCAATTTAATCAAGTAGCGTTTCTTTAATTGCTTTATGCATCTTGCAGCCACACTTTTCATATTGGCATATGCATGACCATTCCAACATATGAGAAATCAAATCTTTTTTAAGGCCTATTTGTTAATTGGGGTTTGTTGTGCAATTCATTCTAATGCATTTCATTGCTTTCTCCATATTTTAATGTCCAATAGTGTGTTTTTATTGTATTTTGCAGCATTAAGAACTAGTCTGAAAACGATTTGCGAGTTCTATTTGGAACCCGGAATATATTGGGCTAAATTTGCAATTTGCGGGTTTGACTGCAATTGCGTCCTTGGGGAATTATAGCAATGTAATAGCGACTTGCGATTTTAGTGATTGTAACTTTTGTGGGCTTGAAAGATTAAAGGCTTAGCTGGGTCAGAGTTACAATTTTGACAGCCTGTACAAATTTTCAGCCTGTAGCTAGCAAATTGATTGTGGGTAGCTGGAAGAGGCCAATTTGATAGCACTAACTTTTGCAGGCTACATTATGGGTAGTAACTACAATTTGGACAATTTATTGAGGCCCAATGTGTCTGGGTGGGTGTTTACTATGCAGTACTGGGTGACAAATCAAGTTGGCTCAGGTGGTCATACATAATTTAAGTGTGTGCTCATTATTGAGGCAAGGGTAAACTCTGATTATAAGGGTTAATAAATCTACATCTGCCTAAAAGAAGAGTTACAGCCGGCAACTCTGTTGCTCTGCCTGATAATTTGTGTTCCTGTGATAATCCTGAGGGTCCCATAATGGTCTGTTTCTATCTCTCTCTATAACAAGAACCATCACGTATCGCTGGGTGGGTCAGAACTAGGTATAACATAATATACTATTATTGAAACTCTTGTAATGACAACTTTGCTGCCACAGCAGGAGTAAAAGACTAATTGCTGCTTATGCATTTTTATGTATCAATATATTTTGTCAGCCTTGAGATATAATTATATGATTAACTTGCTTTAAATAAGATTTGATTATGCTTATATGCCTATATCATTTATTATAACTTTATTAATTTTGCATATGTGATGTTAGATATTTAGTTAATTTAGACAGTCAGCTATGCTTGAAACGTAGTATAAGTAGTGCAACCTGGAGTATTTTTGCAGTTAGGGAGAATTTCTCATAGGTTAGATATGTGTGATGAGAGGATGTAGGTCTGTAAGATGGATGTAGGGTCTTGTATGACAGGTCTTGGGTGCAAGGATTTTTACTTTTTATTTTTGTTTTTGTCACACTTTGCCTGTGCCAAGAAAAAGAAGACTACAATTTGGAGACTACCATGCCATAGTGTCATGCAGAAAGAAACATAAAAAAATAAGAGAGTAAAGCCAAGGGTCTGCCCTGATTGTATGATGACAGGAAGTCTCTACGGAGTGTTTACCCTGATGACAAAAGATAAATGAAATATCTGATACAGTGTTTGCTTAATAAAAGACAAAGTCCAGACAGAAGTCTTGCTGTGATTCTGAGCTCAAGAAAAGGGACTATAGAATAAACTCATTGACCTGGAAATTTGAAAATGCATGTAAATCTGCACCTACTGAACTACTGCCTTAACCAGATGATTTCGTAGTAGAGTGCAGTATTTTTAGATGTTTCATTTTAAAAAGGCTCTATCCACAACATCGACAAGAACAGCTATTACCAAAATATGGGGAAAAAACAGTTAAAAAAAACAATATGGTCATTTATCCTAATGAAATGATAAGCCATTTACAGAAAGATGTTCTAAATATGCATTGAAAAGTAAAAAATGTGTCATTCTATTCATTTTGTTCATTTTAGCATTGTTTTTAAATAGCTCTTCAAACCTGTTTTGGAATTTAACAAACATGCTTCCAGGTTGTTAATTTTACCACGTTATCCTAAATCTTGGGATCTTTGCTTATTAGCATTGCTTTATAAGATGGCATATATTTTCAGGAATGGAAACTAATTCCAGTACTCACGTTGCTTGGATAGAGCAGTATTTCCACTCCAGAGAATATACACTCAATCAGATTCAGCGAATCACTTGTTAACCAACATGATCTGAAAGGAATCCCACATAAGAAAGTATGAAACTCTCCAATCAATATTCTCTGTCAACATAGATCATTGTATGCATTCTACAAGGCAACCTCATAAATTACTATATAATTCAGTATAAGCTAATTGTAATAAACTGATTACTTTGTTGGATATAATGACTACAGAAGTTTTCTTAGATTATCTGCATTAAAGAAACTCCATATTCTCAGCAGATGCTCTCAGTCTTCAGCATAATACATGAAAATTAGCAGTAATTCCGAGATTGTGTAAGACCTTGGGCCCTATTAAATTCCAAGCCCGCAGTGGCAGGTGTACAACTCGTATATCTGCAGGCTGGAAATTTGCTGGAGTTACAGAGCGATTAAATTAGAAAAGGCTGCAACGACATGGCCGGAATCTAAATCCGTAAACCATGCTTTCGGACGTAGCATTTCCTGGCGTGAACATGATAAATTATTCAAACCCCTAGTTACTGGTTTAGACGGAGCAAATAGTAAAAGAGACATTTTAAAAGAGAGTCATCATTACAACACAACATTTTAATCACTTCCGGTTTTGAAGTCTGAGTTGCGATCGGACCCGAATTCCAGAAATAATGAAATTTGAAAAAATCAATAAATATAATATTCTAGTCAATGCAAGTTCTGTTATATGTATTAACATATTGATTGGCGGGATCGATATAACACGGAAATTAAACATATAAAGAACTATTTTTTCTTGCAGATTTGCGAGCTTGAGAATGTTGTGCTATTAATATTAATACCTTTCAGCACCTTCCCTGTAATTTAAAATACAGTAGTATGTTTATATTTGCTTTTACAGTGCTACAGACAGGAGTTTAACCCCCTTGTGGGTCCTCTCTAGTACCTGTAGGATTTTTGGCTACATTTGCCATTTACGGGTGTGAAAACAACTGTGGGCTTGAGGACTTGGAGCAATTTAATAGTGATTTGCAATTGAAACATTTATGGTATTGAAAGATAAAACGCCTAGCTGGGTCGGAGTTCAGATTTTGACAGCCTGTAGGGATTTTCAGCTTGTAAACCCACGGATCGTTTGTGGGTAGCTAAAAGAGGCCAACTTAATAGCCGTAACTTTTTCCTTTATTGGCTTCTGGAACTTCAAATTGGCGAATTTAATAGGGCCCCTTATCACCCTAGCTGCATTTCCCTGTTAGGATTATATATTTGGACTGTCAATAGAACAAGTTGCACGAAGTTTTAAAAGCTTAAGGACAGGAAGGAGATAGGGCTACAACAGAATAGAAAGGTGAAAGAAGAAAAAACAATAGATACACAGGCTCATATATTCTTCACTCAAAACCCATCTCACGCATCACACAAAGCCATGCCCCACCAAGGTCATACATCACAAAAAACAGATTTCTCTAGAAAGCAAGTTCTTCAGACTAGGTCATCCGACAATATTCTGACAGATGCAGAGCTTGACCTAACTCCCTAATATTCTCACTGGAGCTGAATCAGATTTCCTATTCTCTGGTTAATGAATCAGAGTTTGGATCTGTATAGCTTTCAAGACCAGACATCATTTTATTACACTAATGCAGACAGGCATTGCACATAATCTATTCTGATCTATTCTGATCTTTTCATCATACTTATTATCTTTTTCATTATAAACACAATTGGTTGCAGCAGGGCAAACTTGCTTTTGAAAACCACAAGGGTTTATTTGTCAAGAGTCATCATGAAGAAGAAATGTTTGGTGTTTTGAAAGCTCAGTCTATAATGATTCAGATGGCCCAATCATCTTAATGCAACTATAAAACTGTACAGTGTATATTAAACATAAGTATTGATTACGTTCCCTTTTCTCCATTCACCTTTTAGTTTCTCTAATTTATATTATTTGAAAAAGTCTGTAGCCCCCATATTGTAAGATAATTATCTTGTCTCCAGTTGTTTGCTATCCCTCTACGTCATACAGCATTTTACCTAAAAGTTTGTATATGTGTCTTTGGGAAAATATTTGTGAATCAAATGCGCCTGAAGCTGTATTTTTAGTACAAGCATTTTCCAGTGAAATGTTGTATGTTTTTCACAAAAATAACTTTATCTGCTTCTTACCTTTCATGTATTTGCAGAAGAGAAAGAAGACAAAGAGAAACCTGTCATCTAACATCCAGATGTTTCGTTTAAAGGACCTCAGTGGTCCGTTTTTTTACATATGATATTTAGTTTAACTGATTATGACAGGAGGCAAACAAAAAACTAAGCACAAACGTTCAACTTTGCAGCTTTTTATGCATTTTTACTTTGCTGCAGGCAGTCATTTTGTGTTCTTGCCTTGTGTGTCCTTGCAAAGTAATGAGTTTCCCAATAGTACGGTTGATATTACTGGCAGTTCTTACTGCATTATTCCCATTTTGCAGACATAAACTTCCTGTACATTCAGAGTCTCCTCCTGCCTTTGGTGTGTTTTTTCGTTTTTTTTAAATTACACACAATTATTCAAAACAATAAGTTATAAAAATTGTAGAAGGTTGTGACACTTATTGCATAAAATATAGTCTAGACAGATACAATTTTGTTTTTTATATACAGTATCTCACAAACGTGAGTACACCCCTCACATTTTTGTAAATATTTTATTATATCTTTTCATGTGACAACACTGAAGAAATTACACTCTGCTACAATGTAAAGTAGTAAGTGTACAGCCTGTATAACAGTGTCAATTTGCTGTCCCCTCAAAATAACTCAACACACAGCCATTAATGTCTAAAGCATTAGTGAGTTACACCCCTAAGTGGAAATGTCCAAATTGGGCCCAAAGTGTCAATATTTTGTGGGGCCACCATTATTTTCCAGCACTGCCTTAACCCTCATGGGCATGGAGTTCACTAGAGCTTCACAGGTTGCCACTGGAGTCCTCTTCCACTCCTCCATGATGACATTACAGAGCTGGTGGACCTTGCACTAACCACCTTCCGTTTGAGGATGCCCCACTCAATAGGGTTTAGGTCTGGGGACATGCTTGGCCAGTCCATGTACTCACTTGTGTGAAATACTGTATGTCTTCATATCTATTTACTTTGTGCAATGCTATAACCATGATACCTATAGGGTAAAGGAAACTTTATTGGTATTTAGAAAAACACTTAATTAAGTCAAAATGCTTCCAGCTTTATTGCAGCACTAGCGACTAGCCCGTCAAAAATTGCGGCAATACAATTTGAAGGCTGGCAATGTCTTTTCCCACACAATGCAAGGCTCTCTCACCGTCTACTTTACGGGCCTTGTGATGAATGGCTTCAGAGCTCATCGCGATCCTCGCATTGAGTAGCTTAATGACTTATTGCAGGCCTCGTCCAAACCACCACTTTCATGCCTCTCAATGAGCACCTTCGGCGCCCATTGCGAGCCTCTCCTACCGTCTACTTTACAGGACTCGCGATGAGCCCCAGAGGCTTTGCTGCTCCTTGCAGACATTGTCCAACCTGCCACTCTCGTGCCTCGCAATAAGCACCTTCGGCACTTATCGCGAGCCCTGCAATGACCACTAATTGACGATGTCGTTCAAACGCACCACGTTTGTGCCTTGCGCTGAGCGCCTTCGATGCCTATTGTGAGCCCAGCTCAACCTCTTCCCACTCTCTGACCCCTGTGTCTGTTTTTCCCCTCTCCCTTCCCCCCTCTCTCCCCCCTGTGTTTTTTTCCCCCCTCTCCCTCCCTTGTTCCTTTCTCCTCTCATTCTCTATTCAAGTCTTGCGTGCCTTGCGATAAGCGCCGTTGCTTGCGGGGCTTGCATTGTTGTGCTAAGTGTTACGGTCTTCATTATAGTTTCGAGCCTTTTTGAAAACATTTATGTCTTTACGGCCACCATTTTTCCCCTCGCTTAGCCGATTTTCAATCTTCGAAAAATGCCAATTAAGCCTCACAGGCTCCCTGCCTCACCCCCTGTAATTAATTGGTGTCTTTTGGTGGTCTTCCGACGGCTTCTGAGTTAAGGTCTTGAAAAACATATCGGCCGTAAAAATAATTTTTTTCAAAGTCTTGCGTGCCTCACAATCAGCGCCAAAGTCTTACGGCCTTTGGCCCTGTTCGCGGGCATCACCATGAGTGTCTTCAATCTGTTTCCATCCTCCATCAGTGGAGTGTCCTCGGGCAAATAACAACTATGACGGGACAGATGAAAGACACAATTGCGAGGCCTGCAATGAGCGCCTTTGGCGATTTCAATATTGCCATTGGCCTTCCCACCTCCCTCTGAGCCACAAAATTACTTAAACTTACCTCTTCCTTTAGCCTCTCACAATGGACAGAATCCCAAATTCACTGTGATAGCCATACCCTTGAGCTCATCTTTACCAATAATTGCAATATATCCAATCTTATTATCTCCCCACTCCATCTTTCTGACCATCATCTCCCAACCTACACCCTCACCACATCCCACTCTCTGCCATTCCTCTCCCCCAGCCAACAGAACCCACAGAGACCTGCAAACCCTAGACCCGCAACATATTTCCAATGTGCTATAACCCCTTCTCAGTCTCCTTCTCAGTCCCCTCACCACCCTCACTTGCCCTGGCATGGCCACTACACACTACAACTTGACTTTAACCTCCACCCTTAACACTCTTGCCCCCATAACCACAAGGAGACACCCCCACTCTCAACTACAACAATGGCACACTACACAAACATGCAACATCCAGAGATGCTCTCGTGCTGCAGAACGATCATGGAGGAAATCTCAAACTTCAGCAGACTTTTTTCACTACCAGTTTATTATACACTTCTATCACAATGCCCTCAGTCTGGCCAAATAACACTATTTCTCATCATTAATATCCACCATGTCTTCCAACCCCAAAAGTTTGTTTGCCACATTCAACACTCTGCCCTCCACCACCTACTGCTCCTTCCTGTTTTACTGTGGAAGACTTTGCTAGCCACTTTAAAAACAAAATTGAAACTATCCATAATGAACTCTCCACTCAACATGGTCCTACCTCATCAACCCCTCAACTAACTGATAGCACCCTGTTTTCACACTTCCATTATGAACTCCTTTGACCCTGTAACTGAGGATGACGTCTTCTATCAACCTCTCATCTTACAACTTGTCCTCATGACTCTATTCCATCACAGCTGATCCCTCCCCACTCTTCCACTCTTAACCCAGCTCTCATACAACTTTTCAACCTTTCCCTTACCACTGGCAAGTTCCCATCAGCTTTAAAACATGCCTTAATTACACCCATTCTTAAGAAACCCATTTCTGATCCAGCTTCTGCATCTAACTACCGCCCTATTTCTCTACTTCCACTGGTTTCTAAACTGCTTGAGTGTGTCATTTACAATAGCCTTACACAGTTTATCTCATCCAACTCCCTCCTTGACCCACTTCCAATCTGGCTTCAGGCCCCAACACTCCACAGAGACAGCTCTCACAAAAGTCACTAATGACCTGCTCACCGCCAAGTCATAAGGTCATTTCTCCATTCTTATTCTAATGGATCTCTCTGCTGTATTTTACACATTTGAGCACCTGCTTCAAATTCAAATTCTACTTTATTTTGGCATCTGTGACATTTTTAGTTTCTCCTTCTCTGGAACTTGGCCTTGCTCTCTGACCGTTGGTGTACTACAAGGTTCACTCCTTTTCTCCATCTATACATCCTCCCTTGCTACCCTTATAAAACTTTTGGATTTCACTATTATCTCAATGCAGATGATAGTCAAATCTATCTCTCTGCACCAGAACTTTCCCCCTCTCTTCTCGCCAAAGTTGGCAACTGCCTCTCTAACATATTCTCCTGGATGTCTGCCCATCAACTCAAACTCAACATGTCACAGACTGAGCTCCTATTCTTCCTACCTTCGTCCTCAGAGTCTGCTCCTCATTTTTCACTCTCTGTCGACAATGCCATAATCACTCCTACCTCCCAGGCCTGCTGTCTTGGGGTTCTACTGGACCCTGCCCTCTCTTTCATTCCTCATATACAATCAATCACAAAATCTTGTCAGTTTCACCTAAAAAACATCTCCAAAATCTGTCACTATCTGACACAAAAAACAACTAATTTGCTCTTCATCATATACCGCCATGACTACTGTAACTCACTCCTTGCCATTATCCGTCTGTCCCCAATCCAATCCTTATTAAATGCGTCTGCTAGACTCATCTTCCTCATGCAATGCTCAGTTTTTACAGCACCTCTGTCAGTCACTCCATTGGCTTTCCATAGCCTCCAGAATAAAATGTAAAATCATGACTCTAACATATAAAGCTCTCAACAACAATACACCCTCTCACATTAGAGCTCTCATCTCAAAATACTCTCTCAACCGCCCTCTTCGCTCTGCTAACGACCTTCTTCTATCCTCCTCCCTTATCACCTCCTCTCACTCCAGCCTTCAGGACTTTTCTTGTGCTGCCCCTATTCTTTGGAATTCCTTGCCTCACTTCATTAGACAGTCCTCCTGTCTCAGAACCTTCAAAACCTCACCAAAAACTCATCTGTTTAAAGAAGCATATTACCTTCAGCCTTGATATGTAGAACACCTCAATCACCACTTTATCTCACCCGTATCCTTTAGTCTGCAAGTTAGCGAGTTTGAAATCTTTTGGTGCTTTGGGGAAAGCACTATGTATATTTGATTTTAAACTTAATAACAAGGCCCTCCATTCTTTTGCAACGTGATAAAAAAAGAAAAAGGTTTTGATTTGTACTTAACCCCTGTACATCGCTACCGAATACGTTGGAGCCGTATAAAAGATAATAAAGGATAATAATAATTTAAAAAAAGAAAACCCTGGAGTGCCTATAAGATAGACTGGCTTTACATCTACTATCCTCTCAGTCTTGCATTCTCTCATCTCTTGCTGCTTTTTTCCCACACTTTCCATACTGACTTTCTTGCATACAGACTTAAATTTGTACGAGGGGCTATATATCCCCATATGTTTTCAGTACACAGAATAGGTAGCAGAGTAGTATTGATTGAAATGTTTAATGACCACTGTAGTCATATATTTAAAATACATTTATTTTGCAAAACTGGACTTGATAGTTTGCAGACTTTTTAAGATAGTAAACTAAAAGTGAACATTTTCGTTTCTGCTTCTCTGTTTCCACAAATACAAAAAGAAAGGATATTTTAAATGTAGAGGAAGATTCCACCAACAATAATAGCATCTAAAATAACAGAACTTTCAATAGGGCTATTGGAAATGTCATTCTTCTGAGAAAGAAGTAGCTTATACAGGAAATGGAACCCCACAGTAAAGGTTAATTCCATTGCTTACTTTTTTTGGGTTCTAATAATATTTTGCCTACTGATAAATTTAGCTCTGCCTCTTATTCAGTCCGGTTATCTTCTACTTTAACTTGGCCCATGTTTAAGTGAGTAGTACTTTTATAAGTCGGCACAAGTAGTTGTGGCTAGAATACTGTACTTATTAAAAACAAGAAGGTCACTCCAAGATACCAATGATTATTTGCATTAGTTAATGCAGCAATAAATGCAGATTTTGAATTTAAATAAATGTTAATAAATGTATATGGAAACATCTATACTTATCTTACGAAGCAAAATAATTGTTTATTGTTTACTATTCTCCTCTTAAAAAAACATAACAGTGGTGGGATTTTGCTAATAGCTGAAATATGTCGACTTCCATGATACGAGATAGATCTGTTAAAGACTCATAAAAGGTTGTTAAGGCAACAAAGCAATTATGGCACTTACTTTCCCAGCTTGTTTTGTGTAAATGAAAAGATGATGGGCCTCATTAGGCCGCCTGCTGTTTAGAGCTGAGATTGTGTCCACATGAATAAATCACAGAGAGAAAAACACAGCATTTTTTGGTACCTAATTTGTCCAAGAGGGGTTAGGATGGATGTACTGAAACAAAATGGGGGTTATATAATGATTGAATTAGCTTTACATATTCCTGAGTTAATAAATATTCATCCCTATATCTATTACATACTTTACAAATATATCATGTTGGTCCTTTAAATTGGTAGTAGAATAATTTCCTGAGTTAAGGTGACTGGCCAGCTTACAAAAGTACACATGTAGGAGCAGAACACTCAGCTTGGTAGAACAATGTTATTGGTGATTAACTGTTGATGAGTGAGGGCCCCATTGCAATCTTTTTCACAGGCAGTTACAGTGCAAGTTGAACTATAAATTAGTAACCTATATATCTCAATCACTCTGATTTTCAGCACTGTGCGAAACCCCAACAGAATAGGCTAAAAAGAGCAGATTTATCAAGTTATGGTGACCTGTCACATTTAAATTTCCCTCCAAGCCATTCTAAAAGCATTTAACGGTACTTCATGCAAGTTACATACTGTGCGTAAGCCCTTTTTTCCCCCACCAAATTTACGTCTAATCCATAAAAATATGCAAGCCTTAAATCTAAAGCTAACACCTCAACTGAGTCAGCTTTAAGCAGTGCTTTCTTATATCAGACACAATAGAGGGGTTATTTATGTGCATCCTAACACCTTAACAATACACATACTTGTGAGATAATCTCAAGGGTCTCCATCCAGTAACCCTACCCCCTATCAGCCCAGGGATCTGTACTGTAAATGGGGAAACCCTGGGGATTCCCTTCTGCATGTGGGAGGTGGGAATCCCTGCTAACCGTTGATACCCACTTATCTCAATAACCATGGGCATCTAACCTTCATGGCACTTAACCTGTGTGGCACCTAACAATTAACCCCTACCACTGGGGTCACCTGGGGCACATAAATTTAACCCCCATGCCACAGAGGACCTCCATGAATGAATAATATTCCCCCATGCCATGGAGGTCCTTATATTTACTTGCATTTAAAATGAACCATCTATCGTTGATCATCTCTGGATGGGTATTAAGGGTAAGTATATATTCTTCTTTTAAGTGGTTATTTATTTTATTTAATTAATGTATATTTTTATATTATTTCATATTTTAATTTTAAGGTGATTATTTTTTTTATTTTTTTGCAGTGTCTTTTTTATTCTTGTAATTTATTTTTAGTGCATGGGTGTTTTAGGTGCCACGGAGGTCTAAGACGTAGGATAGGTGCCATGGAGGTTCTTTCAGGAGTAGCATGCATGTATGTTAGATGTAAATGCCATGGTGGCATAGTTTTAAGGACCTCCGTGGCACTGGTTTAATGTTTAGGTGCTATTGGGTCTCAATAGACCCCTTTGGTTTTAGTTCTTATTAAGAATTGGGTGAGCAGCGGAGTGAATCCACAGGGGATCCCGCCAGCGTCTTCGAAAAGGGAATCCCTGAGGGTTCCCTGGACTTGAAGAGCTGAGCAGCAGTAGGATCTTAAACACCCTGTTGCTCTGTTAGGACTGTAACCCCTTCCCTGCCATGAGTAGGGGTTTATATACAGTAGATAGATGGGGAGGGGTGTTTTTTTGTAGAGCAGCACTTCTGCGGAGACAACTGAGCTCACAGTTCAGCTCCTCCTGCAGCAGGCTGCATTGGGACCAAAGCTCATCAAAGCTGCAGTCAAACAACGATGGTGCATGGTCTCAAATGATTTTTGCTTTTGGGATTGGAATGGGTACATAGCCTACACAAAGAAATCTCCCACGGTTACAGAGGAGCATTTTTGTGAGGCTATGTATAAGATTGGAATAGGCTCTACATAAGTAGAGCACAAAACTATTTATGTACTGTATATTAAGGTGATTAATATGATGCTTTCTAATAAAGCCAAGTAGAGAGAAAAGATCCTATTTGAGGGCACACCTAATAATCCTTGTCTTAGATCGAAGAGAATAAACTGTACAGTAAAACTTAACTTTTATTATAAATAGTTAAAATCCATATTAAAATATATACACATAGGTGGCTGAGAGATGGCGGAGCTATGAAATTGGTGGAAATAATATATCTAAATAGAGAAACCTGCCTAAGGTGTACTGGCCATATACAAAAAAGAAAGGGCTGGTGTCGTCATAAAAAAGGTGACTATTGTGCAAATAAAGTGCTAAATATATAAAGTGCAAAGTGCTCTAGTAGGTATAATATACAATTGTATGTTATACACAGATAATGAGTGCTAGGAAAGTATGTTGCATATGGCAAGTAAGGTAATATAGATATAAGGATTCAATTATCCTGTATGGTAGATTCCTCAAGGAACACAGTGACAAGTTTGGGTGCTAAAATATTGCTGTGACTTTGGGTGGCACCCCACTGTATTGTGTAAAAAATACACTGTACTTAAGGGACTGCAGTGCACATTAATAAAATGATGCCCAAATAGTTCTCAATATTTGCTGCATAAGTCACCTATACCCATCTGTAAATGTCCGAAACTTCCTCAAAGTTAGAGTGTGCTAAATAGCATAACTCTTAAAATCAATGGAGGGACTTTAGTCTATGGGCCTGATATGAGAACCGTATCATTCCACCATTAATAGCCTCAATATTATCCCAGTGATATCGGGTGAATCTTGTCAGGATCCTATTATAAAAAGCTGTGCCTTCCTAAAATGTGGCTAAGTATTGGCTAAATAGCTTCTATCTGAAGCACAAGGAAGGGGCTTTACTCTATGGGTCTGAAAAGAAAACACGCCTGCTCTCTGCCTCACACGCCGCGGTCTAGACGCTTCTAAGTGACGTCATAGACCCGCGACTACGTTCCTACGTGAACCCGACGTACGTTTCTTGAATTTTGTCAAGGGTTGACAAAATTCAAGAAACGTACGTCGGGTTCACGTAGGAACGTAGTCGCGGGTCTATGACGTCACTTAGAAGCGTCTAGACCGCGGCGTGTGAGGCAGAGAGCAGGCGTTTTTTCTTTTCAGACCCATAGAGTAAAGCCCCTTCCTTGTGCTTCAGATAGAAGCTATTTAGCCAATACTTAGCCACATTTTAGGAAGGCACAGCTTTTTATAATAGGATCCTGACAAGATTCACCCGATATCACTGGGATAATATTGAGGCTATTAATGGTGGAATGATACGGTTCTCATATCAGGCCCATAGACTAAAGTCCCTCCATTGATTTTAAGAGTTATGCTATTTAGCACACTCTAACTTTGAGGAAGTTTCGGACATTTACAGATGGGTATAGGTGACTTATGCAGCAAATATTGAGAACTATTTGGGCATCATTTTATTAATGTGCACTGCAGTCCCTTAAGTACAGTGTATTTTTTACACAATACAGTGGGGTGCCACCCAAAGTCACAGCAATATTTTAGCACCCAAACTTGTCACTGTGTTCCTTGAGGAATCTACCATACAGGATAATTGAATCCTTATATCTATATTACCTTACTTGCCATATGCAACATACTTTCCTAGCACTCATTATCTGTGTATAACATACAATTGTATATTATACCTACTAGAGCACTTTGCACTTTATATATTTATATATTTAGCACTTTATTTGCACAATAGTCACCTTTTTTATGACGACACCAGCCCTTTCTTTTTTGTATATGGCCAGTACACCTTAGGCAGGTTTCTCTATTTAGATATATTATTTCCACCAATTTCATAGCTCCGCCATCTCTCAGCCACCTATGTGTATATATTTTAATATGGATTTTAACTATTTATAATAAAAGTTAAGTTTTACTGTACAGTTTATTCTCTTCGATCTAAGACAAGGATTATTAGGTGTGCCCTCAAATAGGATCTTTTCTCTCTACTTGGCTTTATCAAATTTATCCTAAGGAGCACCCTAATCTATCCATTTGCATTTGAGTCTTGAACTTTATACCTGAGCCACCAAACTGTACAATTTCTTGATGCTTTCTAATACCCTAGAAATGCAATTTTATTTACTTTCCCTGTAAAACCATGATAAACAATTGGCAAGTTGAACTGACAAATATCCATCCAATATCAGTGTGCTGCTTTAGATAAACTTGCAATAACTACAAATGATTGGATACGGAGCTCAGAGGAAAGGAAAAAGTCCAAAATCTGGAAGCGCCATTATTTTCCACAATATAAAGGAGCACTAAAATCATACATTTTCCATCATTCCAAAAAATATACTTTGCATGCAGAAGTTAAAACTTGTACCTTTAGTCATTGAACAAACTTGTAAGAATCCCATATCTCCTGAAATATGTATTTATGTGTATCCTAGATTGTAAGCTTGCAAGTTTTTAATCTGGTAAGGTGATTTAGGAAAGCACTTTGTATAATAGATTCTAAGCTCAAAAACAGGGCCCTCTATTCGTTTGTACTGTGTTAAAACTGTTTTTTCATTGTACTTAACCCATGTATGGTGCTGCGGAATATGCTGTTGCAGTACAAATAAAGTATATTAATGTGTATGAAGTACAACCAGTAGAGAAGTCACAGATTTCCCCCTGGAAGTACATAACTCGACTGCTACAGTGTTCTGATACATCCTCACTGCAGTTATTGAAAAGCTGCATTTCCAGAGTTGCAAAAGTGAGTTTTATAAACCTGTGCACTCCTTTTTTTGGTGTAAAAAAAGAAAACATGTCCTAAATGTGCTCTTTTAAATACTTGGTAATAAATCTGTGAGATTTCTGTGTCACTTCACGATAAAATAGCCAGATAAGACATTGAAGATGAGGGCATATAAAAAGCACTATAAAAGTACAACTGGGCTCTATCAAAGCTGTAGCTTTTCACCAGAGTTAAGCACCATGTAATGCATTTGTCCTAAGGACCAGTCAAGTTCATATAAAACATACTCTTTTGATGGCAACATATTTTTATACAAATATAAAGACATTAATATATTACCTATTATTGGGCAATTATGCAGTGGAAAGAACTATTTTGGTTTCTGATGACCAACTTCTGATCTTTAACAGGGAAATTCTGGTAATTTTACTAAAATGTGATGTGTGACAGAAAGTAAAATCCCAGTTGTTTTCTTTCTCCTTTATTGTCACTATTTATTTATTATATATTATATATTATATGCATTTCCACAGTGAGAGTAAAAACATATGTCTGGAAGCATACAGATAGGGGATCTGGCATAAATGTGTGACAAACAAGGCTTTATTTTATTTTCATCATTCATTATGCATTCTGTGCAAATGGAAAGATGTGTTACTTAAAGGGTTTAAAATATGCTATATTGCTTTTTAAAATATATTTTACAAATCCAGTACTTGCAACTGGAAACATCTAAAGACATCCAGAAAGCAGAGGCTTCCCATAAGGCCCTGTAATGTTCTCTGAAATGAGAAATCATGTCCCTCTTCCACAGTAAGTAGTCTGTGTACACCCAAAACTAACAATATTGCTCTTTCATGTCTCACATTAGTTTGTCTCATCACTAAAATCTCAGTTGTTTTCTTTCTCCTTTATTGTCACTATTTATTTATTTTCATCCAAGTCCCAAAAACACAGATACACCTCCAACAACTTACTACAAATACATTTATCCTCTCTGATATCTGTTCTGACAACAGTTCCTACATTGATTTCCCAGCTAGTTTTCCTGTGCAACTTTTTGAATTTCTGTACCTGGGCCCACTCTGCAGCATTTTCTGGCTGCTCGGCATTTTGATGTCTGCAAAGCAATGAGAGCAGCAACTCCTGGTTTGAGAAAAGGCTGACTTGCTCCAGGCACTGCTCAGTAAAATTCAGCATATTATACGCATTTCCACAATGAGAGTAAAAACGTATGTCTGGAAGCATACAGATAGGGGATCTGGCATAAATGTGTGACAAACGAGGCTTTATTTTATTTTCATCATTCATTATACATTCTGTGCAAGTGGAAATGTGTTACTCAAAGGGTTTAAAATATGCTATATTGCTTTTTAAAATATATTTTACAAATCCAGTACTGGCAACTGGAAACATCTAAATACATCCAGAAAGGGGAGGCTTCCCATAAGGCCCTGTAATGTTCTCTGAAATGAGAAATCATGTCCCTCTTCTGTCTGTGTACACCCAAATCTAACAATATTGCTCTTTCATGTCTCAAATTAGTTTGTCTCATCACTATAATAATTGTGGACCAAGGCCGCAGGTCACATTTGCGGTGTTGGTCACGCAATGTTAAATATTGCAACCACGAGGCCCTTGGGACTTAGGACCAAAGCACGCAAAACGCAGAATAACGCAACTGTAATCGCGAGCCCCGTAGGACTTAGTGCAGAAGCACCAAAACACCACAATTATGCCTTAAATTCATTTCCACACTCACACACAGCACTAGGATAGAGCCAGGGAGCCTGTGAGTGAGGTTGCAAGTTAATTTGAGGCATATTTGCCGTTTCTTTTACATCAAAAATAGCAAAAAAAGCAGGAAAAATTACAGAGAAAAAACTTAAACAGGATGAAAACGAGGCCGAAGGCAGTAAAAAAGATCCCAAAACCAGTAACACTTAATGAAAGCCAGTAACACTTAATCCAAGACAGTAACATTTAACCCAAGGCAGTATCAATTATTGAAGGCCGTAACACTCATCGCGAGACCCATAAACTACACGGGGGGGGGGGGGGGGGGGGGGAGGCTTGTGATGAGCGCTGAAGGTGTTCTGAGGGGCCATATCCTCGTATTGTGGGGTAAACAGCATTGCCAGGCTTACAATTTTACTTATTATATACTAGTCGTTTGTCTATCATAAATATTGGTATAATATTGTCTTAAAAATTGTGTCTTCTGTCTGTTTGTGCGCTCTCTCTCTGTGTACCCTGTTTCTCTCTTTCTCTCTGAGCCCTCTCTCTCTCTCTCTGCACCCTCTCTCTCTCCTCTCTCCCTCCCTCCTTCTATTTCTCCACCCCTTCTTCTCTCTCCTCTCTCCACCCTTCCTCTCTCTCCTTCCTTCTCACTCTCTCTCTCCCTCTCTCTCCTTCTCACTCTATCCCACTCCTTCCTTCTCTCTCCTTCTCTCTCCTCCCTCTCCCTCCCTCTTCTTCTCTCTCCCTCTTTTTTCGCTGCACAATTTGAGGCTAGCAATGGGTGGCTTTGCCATGCAATGCGAGGCCAGCAATAAGCAGTGCGCATGCGCAACTCACAATTTTGCGAGCGTTACAAACACAACAACTATATTAGTGACTAGTAACTTTGATTTGGCAGTGCTCGCTCTCTCTCTCTGTGCAGTCTCTCTCTGTATTCTATCTTTCTCCCTGTGTGCTCTTTCTCTGTGTCCTTTCTATCCCTCCATATGCGCTTTCTCTCTATGCGCTCTCTAACTGCGCTCTCTTTCTCTGTGCGCTCTCTCTTTCTCTCTTCCCATGTGAGCTCTCTCTCTGCCTGTGTGCTCTCTCTGTCTGGGTGTTCTCTCTCTCTCCCCGTACACTCTCACGCTCTGTGCTCTCGCTCTCTACCTGTGCGATCTATCTCTGTGCTCTTTCGCTCTGTGCACTCTCGCTCTGTGCGCTCTCGCTCTGCCCTCTCTGTGTCTTTCTCTGTTCTCTCCTTCTCTGTGCGCTCTCTCTTTCTCTCGGTGTGCTCCAGGTGCTCTCACCCTGTGTGCCTTCTCTCTCTGTGCTCTCTTGCTCTCTCTGTGCGCTCTATATGCACTCTCGCTCTCTTTCTCTCTGCTCTGTCGCTCTCTCTGTGCGCTCTCTCTCTCTCTGTTCTCTGTCTCTTTGTGCGCTGTCTCCCTCTCCCTGCTCTCTCTTTCTGTGTGCTCTATCCCTGTGCGCTCTCTCCCTGTGTTCTTTCCCTGTGCGCTCTCTCTCTCCCCATACACTCTGCCTGTGCACACTCTCTGTGTGTGCTCCTTGTGTGCGCTACCTGCTTCTGCCCGTGTGCTCGGCCTGCATGTTGTCTCTGCTTCTGTGATGTCTGTAGCCTTGTACGGTCACTGCCTCTGTGTTGTTGCTAGCTCTGTGCTGTCTCTGCCTCTGTGTTGTCTCTAGCCCTGTGCTGTATCTGTCTCTGTGCTGTCTCTGGCTTTGTGTTGTATCTAGACCTATGCTGTCTCTGCCTCTGTGCTGTCTCTGCCTCTGTGTTGTCTCTAGCCTTGTGCTGTCTCTGCCTCTGTGTTGTCTCTAGCCTTGTACTGTCTCTGCCTCTGTGTTTTCTCTATCCCTGTGCTGTCTCTGCCTCTGTGCTGTCTCTGCCTCTGTGTTGTCTCTAGCCCTGTACTGTCTCTAGCCCTGTGCTGTCTCTAGCCCTGTGCTGTCACTGCCTCTGTGTTGTCTCTAGCCCTGTACTGTCTCTGCCTCTGTGTTGTCTCTAGCCCTGTGCTGTATCTGTCTCTGTGCTGTCTCTGGCTTTGTGTTGTCTCTAGACCTATGCTGTCTCTGCCTCTGTGCTGTCTCTGCCTCTGTGTTGTCTCTAGCCTTGTACTGTCTCTGCCTCTGTGTTTTCTCTATCCCTGTGCTGTCTCTGCCTCTGTGTTGTCTCTAGCCCTGTACTGTCTCTAGCCCTGTGCTGTCTCTAGCCCTGTACTGTCTCTGCCTCTGTGTTGTCTCTAGCCCTGTGCTGTATCTGTCTCTGTGCTGTCTCTGGCTTTGTGTTGTATCTAGACTTATGCTGTCTCTGCCTCTGTGCTGTCTCTAGCCTTGTGCTGTCTCTGCCTCTGTGTTGTCTCTAGCCTTGTACTGTCTCTGCCTCTGTGTTTTCTCTATCCCTGTGCTGTCTCTGCCTCTGTGTTGTCTCTAGCCCTGTACTGTCTCTAGCCCTGTGCTGTCTCTAGCCCTGTGCTGTCACTGCCTCTGTGTTGTCTCTAGCCCTGTACTGTCTCTGCCTTTGTGTTGTCTCTAGAACTGTGCTGTCTCTGCCTCTGTGCTGTCTCTGCCTCTGTCTCTGTGCTTTCGCTGCCTCTCTCTCTCCCTCTGATGTGTATAATGGTCGCTTTTACCTTGACTCTCAGACCCCGCCCCCTGATGATGCCATGGCCCTCGGTGGAATCAGGGATACACGCAATGAAAACTATTATAGTGACAAGCCACTTGTCCGTCAAAAATTACGGCATAATATTTGCAAGCCTCGCAATGCTGTATTTTGCCGCATAATTCGAGCTTCGCAATGCACAGCTTCTCTCTCTCTCTCCTTCCCTCCTCCTGTGTCCTGTGACACAGGCGAGAGGGGCAAGAGGGAGGAAGACACAGGTGAGAGGGGGAGCATGACACAGGGGAGGGGAGAGGGGGGAAAGACATAGGGGAGGGAGGGAAGAGACAAAGGGGAAAGGGAGAAGAGACACAGGGGAAGGGGAAGAGACACAGGGAGGAGAGCAGGAGAAAGAGACACAGGGGAGGGGGAAAGAGACACAGGGGAGGGGAGAGGGAGAAAGAGACACAGGGGAGGGGAGAGACACAGGGAATGGAAGGGGGAAGAGACACAGGGGAGGGAAGGGGGGAGAGACACAGGGGAGACACAGGGGAGGGGAGAGGGAAAAAGAGACACAGGGGAGGGGAGAGACGCAAGAAATGGAAGGGGGAAGAGACACAGGGGAGGGAAGGGTGGAGAGACACAGGGGGGAGACACAGTGGAGGGAAGTGGGGGAGAGACACAGGGAAGGGGGGGATAGACACAAGACAATTTACTAATATATATATATATATATATATATAAGGCAGTAGTATGTTTGTTGTACACTATGTATATGTGAAGAGAAACCAAAAGTGTGTTGTTTTTTTCATGTTGCCAAATTGCAGTAAAAATAGTTTTATGAATTTGGGCGTTCCGTCCCCATCAACTGAAAATGTCACCAGCCGCCACTGCCTGATCACTCTCCACCTTCCCAGGGCTCCCAGTTTTGGCAGCAGAACCTCTGGCGCTCCAGCACTCCCCTGGAGTCTTTCTTTCTGAATGCTGGCTGCACTTAGTACATTGTGATTGCATCATGTAAAATAGATGCTGACTGAATCGACTGAAGGTGCTGACTCCATAGCATAACATTGCTGGCTATACAACTAAATATAAAAGGTTTCTTCCTTTGTTGAAAAGCAGAAATAAATCAAACCTTCCTATTACCACACACCTGTCTTTTTTTGTGTGTTTTCCCTTGAAATGTTAAGAAATACCTTTAAAGAAAATACTGCGAATCACTGATGTTCATTGCCAGTACTAAAAACAGTACTTAATATGTGTAATATTCTGTAGACATAATTGCACCTGTGCTCAGTGCCTTTCCTGGTGCACCTGTTGCTTAGCAGGAGATATCACATGTCCCTCAGCTTCCTTAATCTGTCTTATCCAAACATCACAACTTCTGTTGCATGTTAATAAATTAGGACATTATTGTTGACTTTCTCTACAATATTTTTTTTCCTGGAAGCAATGCATGTGAATGCCAATAAAAGGGTAAGTTAGGTGAACTTCTAAAAGGTTGTCGTTGGATCTTTTTTGCATTAGTTTAATTGGGTAATTGCTTTTAGCTTTATGCAGTGGCTTTAACTTTTTATTTGGCAGATTGAGTTTTTAACTCCTGCATCGCTGGGCTATCTGAGCTGCATTATGGCTGTACAGTACTAAGGAAGGATATGCTTCAGAGGGATTGGCAGTAGCAAACATCAACAAGTTGGGTTAAAATCAATGAGTGGGTGTTTTTGTATCACTTTAGAGCAGTAGCTTTCAATCTTTTTGATCTGGGACCAGCTGGCTACCTTCATGTGATATTAAATTAAAATTTTGTTTTGCTCTAAAAGAGTACATTTTAGGGATCTTTCACATTATGAATCCGCACATGAAATGTAATACGGTTTTCTGTGTTCCAGTCTCTAGAACCTTATCTGCTGTGAGGAGAGCCTAAAACAACCGCTACAGTTATTCGTAGAATTAGATAGATTATTCAGGAACCTTTCTGCAGTTAAAATGGGTCCTTCCGCATTATGAATCCGAGTCTGAATGCTGTGGTGAAAAAGAGGTACTGCAGGCCAAAAATTACTCCGCCCCTCCTACATGGCGCCATTGCTATGTTCGGCACATGCACTCAGCCCTCGAGGGCCTTGGGTGCACCTCTCATAGCTCAAGGACTCTTCTGTCGGCGCTCCTTATGTGCCAAGTCGGAGGGGGTAATAATTTTTTGCCCTGCACTACCTCTTTTTGTGGCACAGCGTTCAACCGCAGCGTTCAGACTCGGATTCCTAATGTGATAGGACCTATTTTAACTGCAGAAGGGTTCATGAATAATCTATTTAAATCTATGAGTAACGGTAGTGGTTGTTTAAAGTTTTAGGCTCTCCTTATTAGATAAGGTCCCAGAGACTGTAACACAGACAGCCCTATTAAATCTCAAGCCCGTAGAGACATCGACAAGCACGCAAAGCCTACAGGTTGGAAATTTGTCAGAGTTACAGAGCTATTAAATTAGACCATGGCGCGAGTTACGGGCTTGAGACACAACTCGGTAAATCCTTTCTGCGCACGCAAGCTGTAAAGGGACGGACGAGCTGCATTCGGCCATAACTATCCAATTGCGGTATAACGTAGTGCGACACAGACCTCTCAGCCAATAAAAAGCTGTCTAGCCGAATATGATTGACAGAGGGATATTATAAATTTGCGTTCCACACAACCATGGGTTGACTGTGTTGTATTTTCTTTCAAAGTAGTACGCAGGTCCTGGAGCTGGTGGGTTTTCAGAGTCAGAAAGAAAGTAGTAGATTTTGAAGAGAGGCAGTTTGCGATTTTATCCAGTTATATTGTATTTCATACGAGTTTACACTTAATACTTGCTTACACATATATACAGATTACACATATTTGCAATACACATCATTTAAAGAACACACATAGAGACATATACTGTATAGTTAGGACACACCACACACACACACACAAAAACACACGTCATTCCCCACACCCCATCCCCCAACAGTTATTAATAACACATAGCACTCACATTTTCTTTTCCAACAGACATATAAAGTTATATTTATTTTTATTTATCCTTATTTTACGTTTGGGAAATTATGGAGGGAGGGGAGAGGAGTGGAGAGTTGGGGAGGAGGAGAAGAGGACAGTTGAGGAGGAGAGAGAGGTGGCCATGGGGAGTAGAGGAGGGCGAGGAGGTGAAGGACAGAGAGGAAGGCGAATATCACATACACCAACATGCCACCACATGTGCATCACACACACTACACATGCACATGATGGCCAACAAGGACACAGACATGTCAGCTCCATGGAATTAACAAGGGATAGATGGATGCAACATTAAATCCATGAAGCTGACAAATCACTTCCCGGGCACAACAACAGTAATCAAGCAACAAAGAGTCCCTTTATTGGTGTGCCCACTGCCAGTGACGGAGCTAGTGAATGGAGGGCCCGGTGCAAAAAATGTTTTTGCCCCCCCCCCCCCAGGGAGGAGGGGAAAAAATGTTTTGACCCCCCGGGCCACCCTACAGTGCTATTTTTATATATATATATATATATATATATATATATATATATATATAAATATATATATATATATATATATATATATATATATATATATATAAATATATATATATATATATATATATATACAGTATCTCACATATTTGTAAATATTTAATATCTTTTCATGTGACAACACTGTCTATACCGTTGGCAACAAAAGTGAGCCCACCCCTAAGTGGAAATGTCCAAATTGTGCCCAAAGTGTCAATATTTTGTGTGGCCACCATTATTTTCCAGCACTGCCTTAACCCTCCTGGGCATGGAGTTCACCAGAGCTTCACAGATTGCCACTGGAGTCCTCTTCCACTCCTCCATAATAACATCACAGAGCTGGTGGATGTTAGAGACCTTGCACTCCCCCACCTTATATTTGAGGATGCCCCACAGATGGCCAATAGGGTTTAGGTCTGGTGACATGCTTGGCAAGTCCATCATCTTTACATTCAGCTTCTTAAGCAAGGCAGTGGTCGTCTTGGAGGTGTGTGTTGGGGTCTTTATCATGTTAAAATACTGCCCTGCTTCCCAGTCTCTGAAGGGAGGGGATCATGTTCTGCTTCAGTATGTCACAGTTAATGTTGGCATTCATGGTTCCCTCAATGAACTGTAGATCCACACTGCCGGCAGCACTCATGCAGACCCAGACCATGGACTAAGGAAAGGTAGTTGAAATAATCCCTAAATGGCAGATAAACGGAAAGCCCTCAGTTTGAACGTAAATAGCGATGCAGAGAGAGTGGAGGCAGCATCTGACATCATCAGGTAAATGGATATTGGGGGGAATCAACACAACATATTATAGAAAACATATATACACATATAGACATATGTGTATATATGTTTGGTCTGGGCCTGCAAGAGTGCTGACGGCACTGGGGAGCTACAGTTCATTGAGGGAGATTTTGTGGAGTGGGAATACTGTAGAGCGCACAATCTGATACAACGTTCCCGGCTAGTGTCTTCTGTCAGTTAAGTCTAAGACATATGCCGTATACAGTGTTGCCAATATCCAATCGATATGTGTATGCAAAGTGGGATGATGCTTTGTGGTATGTGTTACTGCCTTGTCTGATATTGTGTGCTGCTCATGTGTATGTGATAGGGTGTTCCAAAGCACAAGTATTTCAGACTATGTTCATAAATAAAGTTTCTTTATTTATAAGATTCCGATTCAATTTGGGTAAGTCAAATCTATTGATAAATACAATAAAACAAGTAAAGTGACAGATGAATTTCACTGCTGTAGTTTGCAGCTTCCTCAGTGACAAAGCCCTATAGTAGGAGATATATAGGACTATGCATAAGTATACATGGTCCTTACTGCATGATCAAAAATTATATGATAACTAGCGACTTGCTTGTCAAAAAATGCAGGTCAATAAAATTTGAAGCCATGGCAATGCTGTTTGCCACACAATGTGAAGGTTTTTGTACTGTGAGGACCTTTGGCACTCATTGCGAGCCTTTCCTCTGGTGTACTTTTGCTCCTCTGAACAGCCTCTGCGCTCATCACAAAAACAGATACATATGTCTATATTTTTGTAAATACTAATCAATTAATTAGTTACTTAATGAATTAATATACTTTACCTATTTATAATTAATATATCCATCAATCAATAGGCGAAGAGCTAACAATCATTTTTTCACTTTCCCGCAGCATATAATGTCCAGTTGTACTGTTGCTGTCCTGTGGAGATAGTTTTATGAATGTCCCAACTGTGCATTAGAAGTAGGCTGTGTGCAAGAGGGCAAACCATTGGTTTATTTGTGTAAAGCGCTACTGTAGATGCGTAATGTTGTGATTTGCAAGTTTGATGTGTAATATAGCGTTGTTTGTATACAGTATGTGCTACGTGGTTCGCGAGTATTTGTTGTCCTTTGTAGTAGTGTATTTTGTACCTAGTACGTTCCTGTGGGAAAGTGGTACACAGTTGGCCGTGTGTTGCACAGTCCAGGGTTGTGTAGCCTCGTTTTAATTTTTTTGGGCTGCCTTATTTTTTCTCTCTTAGCCGAATTTCGATGTGCCGAAACTCTTGAAAATCGACTTAAATTTGCGTTCTACCTCACTCCCAGACATCCTGGCTGTTCCCCCATGCTGTGTGTGATGTTTTTGTTGTTTTTGTGTGTGTATTCTTTGTGTTTTTTTTGCTTTTTGTTAACTTCGTATTTTTCCTACCTTGTTTTTTTTTCTTAGTCCAGTGTCTCTTATTTTAGTTTTTCTAAGTCCCGCGTCTTGTAATGTTTATCTTTCTAAGCTGCGCGTTTGTCAACTGCTTGCAGCCGAACAGCCTTATTAATTTGAGAATTGGGCAAATGAATAGGGCTTTATATAAGCACAGAGCATTTTTTTTTTTACAGAAGTGTTTAGTTAGTGAACGTCTATGCAAAAGCAAGATCTTCAGTAACTAAAAACTTCTTTTAAAAAAAGATGCGTGTTTCATTGCCTCCACTGCTCGCCTCACTTTCCGAGGCTTGCAGGCAATGAGCACCTTCGGCACTCATCGGCCAAGTGCTGGGAGTTGGAGTGCCTTAACCGCTTGCCTCGCTATGCGAGGCTCGCAGGTGATGAGCACCTTTGGCGCTCATCGCCTAAGTGCTGCAAGTTAATGGCTGCTCGCTGGTGATGAGCAACTTCGGCGCTTGTCGCTTAAGTGCTTCAAGTTAATGGCTCGCCTCGCTTTGCAAAGTCGTAAGCACCATACAAATCGTGACAACGTCTCGAAGTTCGACAATTACAATATGTGATAAAAAACATATAATAAAAAAATATTAAATATATAAACACAAGTACACTCCTAAAAGCATTAAAAAACATGAAATGTAAAACATAAAAGTGGTTATAGTGGGCAGTTGAAGTGTTCTTGGTATATAGTGGATGGAGCGTGGATGGAACATAATGGATAAATTTCGTTCTACATAAATGCATGCACGGTACTGATAGACGCATGCACGATTCTTGCATACACATGTGGACTATAATCATTAATGGCAATAATGCTACCATTGGTCTTAGTAATAGTCGTAAACAACAATAGTTATGATAATAATACTAATACTTATAATACCCATGATTGCATACACCTATGGAAATTTCTAATCACAGATACATTTTGTTGGAAATAACATATATTGTAGCAAGGTCTTGTCTTTTTGCTAGCATAATGGGAAAGAAGCCTAGTTTAATGGGTATTGCTATGGTTGCATAAGCAAAGATTATATACATAAATCTGCAAACAGAGTAACTAAAGTAAACAGAGCACATGAATTCAAGCACAACATATTGGATGCTTGTAACACTATGTACGGTACATAGAAGCAAGAGTTATCTGACTGTGTAGGATGGCACGCTGCCTTCTAGGCGCACGCAACGTGTGCGACATCATGTGGGCGATGACATAGGCGCGCTCCCACACCAGTGCACAGAGAGGGTGAGTACTGGGGGAGAGAGACCTAGGGCTAGACGGTGGGTACTAGGGGGAGAGACAGAGGGAGTAGTAGGGAGAGAGAGAGCTGGGGAGAGAGGGAGAGTACTGAGGGAAGGAGGGAGAGCTGGGGAGAGAGGGAGAGTACTGAGGGAAGGAGGGAGAGCTGGGGAGAGAGAGTGAGTACTGGAAGGACAGAGGTTGACCTGGAGAAGGAGGGAGAGGAGAGGGTGAGTGCAGAATGCTTAACTAGCACGATGGTGTGGGTGCGCGCATTTGTCAGTCTTTCTGGGAGCGCACAAGACGTTGCACGCGTCTTGTGCGCCCAAAAGTCGTGCTACTGTGTAGAATAGCACAGTGTCCTCCCCCCTTCCCATATATAGTATTCGTAATTGTGGGTACCCCTCTATATAGGCAAAAGACTATAGGTGTGTGGGCTAGTTTTAAATAGGGAAAGTGACATGACATGGATAGATGCCCATGTATTATATGCACTGTTTATAGATGGTAGTGGGGGTCCCCGTCTGCAAAAATGTTTACCCAGGTAAATTAGTGTGCATACAGGGCTTGGGTATAGTTCACATGGCCTGTAAACCCTGTTGTTTTGTTCTATTTGGGCCTAGTAACTAGGGCGTGGAACTCATGCTCAATTAACTCAGCTTAGTGCAGAACATGATCCCCTCCCAACATTTTCTTGTAAAAAATATTGTTTTGTGAAAATGTTCCTTTATGTAGTGCAGTGGACCACCCAGGTCCCCCTCAGCATCACCATTCACCCCCAACCCCCCCAAGCCTCCCTAATTAGCACCATTCACCCCAAACACCCCCAGGCCCCTCTCAGCAGCACCATTCACCCCAACCTCCTCAGCAGCAATATTCACCCACAGGCCCCTTCAGCAGCACCATTCACCCCCAAAACCCCCAGGACCCCCTCAACAGCACCATTCACCCCCCAACACCTTCAGATGCCATATACATCGCCACCCCCCCACCTGAAACCCAAGGGTTCCATCAGCAGTAATATTCACTAACCAATCCCTTAAAGAAGCAAATTCACTCCCCAACCCCCCAGGCATACCATTCGACCCCCCCCCAAAAAACAGGGCCCCCTCAGCAGCATCATTCACTCCTCCCTTGTTACACCATTCATTCCCCCAAGCCCCTCAGTGGCCATATTCACCCCCACCCCCCCCCAAAAAAAAAATTGGGCCCCCTTTAGGAGCATTCACCCCCTCAACACCCCGATGCCCCCTTGACACACTATTCACCCCCCTCAAGTACACTTCATTCACCCCTCTCCTCTTACTTGTACCTTGCAGTCCCTGTCCCGGATCCCATTGCTCAGAGGTTGGGTATCCTTCCCCTGCTGGAGCTTCATACTTAAGGGTCACGTGACATCATTAGGAATTCCCCTCCCCTGCAGTATGAAGCTCCGGGCAGGGGAAGGATACCCACACTATGCAATGGAATCCTGGACATGGAATGCAAGGCACTAGTAAGAGGAGGGGGGTGAATGAAGTGCAGTGGGCTTGAGGGTGGTGAATAGTGTGACAAGGGGCCATGAAGGTTGTCAGGGGGTAAATGATGCTGCTGAGGGGCCCCTCACAGAGCAAGGGCCCTGGTGCAGATCCGCCCCTGCCCACATCAGCGTATGTAGTTACAGAACGCAGTCGGAATCAAGATAGCTCTAGGAGCCAAGAACAATTAAGACCATAAAACAAAGACTAGATCAAATCTATCATATGATATCTAATCTGAATTGCAATTAGAAGAATCACCCAAGCTCAAGCCTAGATATCAGATAGTTAGGAATGAACACATAACAATGTATTATTCATCATACTAATGACATATACTTTTCTTTTCTATCTTTCAGCATCCAGGAGGAGGTCTGGGTCCAGTGGCGAGCCAGAGGCGGGGAGTCGGCTCCATCTGAACAACATGTAGAGGAGCAATTCAGGTCCATGGAGGCATCTTCTGTATCTGCAAGCATTGTGGAGGAAATGTATGAGGTGTAAGGTTTTCCCATTGCCTCTCAGGTAGACATTCCTTCAATGACAGCCCCCCCTTAACATGTAGCTCCCACAATCTTAAAGCTATCATATAGCCAGATATCTCAGACATGATTGTTGTTAGCTTAAATGTAGACTAATACCGGTATGGTGGTGGACTTGTAAAGTCCAACAATGGCATGTTAATGACAGCCAGCATTAATATATGAACTAGTGAAGCATGTGATCCTGACCTCAATATCGGTCTGAGAACAGATCCTTGGGTATGATGTAAGTAACAGGGAATCTGGCTGCTGACCTTTGTGTCCTCTCCGTATTAATGGGTATTTTCCCATATTTCTGATTATCCAGAGACCTAGCTAATAGTAATGCTTGCAGATGGGAATCAGGTGAGTTGGTATATTGTTAAAGGATTTAGCACTGTACTCTACATGCATGTTGATTATTTTTATTTATCCTCCTCATTTTTTTATTTGACCACTTTTTTTTTTTGTGTGTCACCACACTGTATGTGTGAAACTGGATTGGATTACACAGTCCAGAGGTTGAATCATCTGTTTCATTCAGCAGAGTTGTAAGTGCTATGCACATTAATGGTTTCTTTAATTAAATGGAGTGATTTGTGATGATCCTTTTTTTCATCAGATTCCGGTTGCAATGGTGTAGTGACCGCATGTTACCCTGGTAGCTGCTATGCATCATGCTTATTCTAGATTATGACATTACCCCCTTTGGGTATCTCCCTTTTCCCACAAGCCTCTCCCAGGATCCACCCACACCACACCCATGATATTAATGCACAGTCTTGACCATTTCTGATTGTGGTCTGTGTATAAAATAAAGCTGTGTTATACCGTTGTAATCTTGTCAGTGTGTTTTCAATGGTTGGGGTTATAGGACATCCACATGTATCACATTTGTGTCACATTCCTATATATGTAAACTAATGAGCCCTAGTTAACATGCAATAGATCAATACATATAAAAAGAATAATAGTCATAATAGCATTGGTTATCATATAATACTAAATATAAAATATAATAATAATAATACCGATAAAAGTTTAAAACACAGCCCAAGTCCAATTAGTGATCATGTGGAGTATGAACATTCCCCTGAGGGCCTAAAATGTATATGACAGGTGACACTGGATTGGGTTGCCAGTTTCTTTTCTAGTGGACTGTGATTTGTCTGACCTGTCTGTTATGACGTGCCCACCTAGAGTGACCCTACATGGTATAGCTCAGAGCTTCATTGCAGTACACAAGCCCCTTCACCACCACCACTTAGCATATGTTGGAATAGTCAGTATGAAAAACTATGCGGCAACATGCAGAAAGCAATTTAAGACACACTACCTGATTAAATAGCAACACAAAACATGACACTCATGCCATATGAACCCTTTCTCTCTCACAGAGGCTCTAATGTGGACCCTGAAATCTAAATCTAATTGCATATACATCACTCTTATCACATCTACATTTGGGAAAACGAATAGTGGTCATATTTCACCGCTACATCACATATATCAAGAACCCAGAGAATTTTAATATTTGTTGTTCAGTCCTTCAGTTGTGTTTGACTCTCTGTGACCCTATGTACTGCAGCACATTTAGCTAGGCCTCTGTCTGTGCTGTTCAACAAGATTTGCATGCCAAAGATACTGGTGTGGGTTACCAGTTCCTTCTCCAGTGGACTGTGATCTGTGATTGGGCATTTTTGGCCACACCAGGAGACCAACCCACAGACGACTGTTTCGATATATATATATATATATATATATATATATATATATATATATATATATATATATACATTATTTATTTTTGTATTATATACAATGAGTTGGCACCAAAGGCGGCCCAGGGTGGATTACTTTAACTCAGACTACTATTGGTCCAGGCTATTAGTGGTTCTGTCTGCCATTCCTTTTGTTACACTTGCCCATTTATCTTATTTAATAAATACCAACATTAGAAGTTGTGTAAGCCATGATTCTAAAATTATATTTAGAGAAAATCTTAATTTGTGAAGACTCCCTTTGTCTGGCTTGAGCACTTTATTATTATTACTAGCGACTTGCCCGTCAAAAAATGACGGCAATAAGATTTTAAGGCAGGTAATGTTGTTTGTGTGCAAAATTAATTTTGTTGGTGTTTAAAGATCCTTGGGCGGTGATTGTGAGCCTCGCGCTGAGCGCCTTTGGTGCTCATCGCGTGGCTCTTGATTGTTTGTGTGCTATGAGCAGCGTTGGTGTTTTTTTTTGGGTATGGCAATGAATAATTAATAAAAGGAGAAATTAATATACTTTACCTATTGTGAAGTCATATATGCAGCACTGTGTTGAAGAGTTGGCAATCTGTTTTCATGTTGCTGCAGCATCAGTGCTGTGGAGCTGCTGTGTAAGTGTCATGAATGTGTGCAGTGTGTAGTGTAATAGTGTGTGTGCGCGAGTCAAATCCGTTAGGGTAGCTGGGTACTTCCGTATTGTATAAGTTAATGTTCTAAAATGGCGCCTAATGTGTGGTGCGCGGCTGTGGCTGATTTAGCGTCCTAGTTTTCGGATGTTGTCCGACTTTTCGGAAAATCCGTAGGTGTTTGGTGGTGTTTTGGGTCCTTTAGCCTCGTTTTCTTTTTGTTCGGCGGCCATTTTTTTCTCTCGCTTAGGTGATTTTCGAGTGTCTAAACTCAGAAATTTGGAGTAACTTCACTTGCAGAGGTTCTGGGTGCCCACCCCCCCTTGCTGTGGGTAAGCTTTTTATGTGTTTGTTGTGTGTATTTATTGTGTTTGTAATGTTTTTCGAGTCGCAGGGGTTGCGTCCTTGTTTTCTGATCTCGTACGTCTTTTTCGGAAAATCCGTAGGTGTTTGGTGGTGTTTTGCGTCTTAAGAGTCCTGTAGCCTCGTTTTCGTTTTTTTCGGCTGCCATTTTTTCTCTCGTTAAGGGGATTTCCGGGTTTCTAAACTCTTTTATTTTGAGTTAAATTGAGGTGGAACTTCAGTTTTCGAGGTCCTGGGTGCCCCCCCCCCCCCCCCCCTGCTGTAGGTAAGCTTTTTATGTATTTGTTGTGTGGCTTTATTGTGTTTTTCATGTTTTCATGTTTTTTTTGCAAGGTCGTAATGGGTCGTAACGCGTCTCGTATTTTTGTCGTAAGTCCGTTCATTTTGCGAGGTCATCAGTTGCTGGCAAGGAACACCTTCGGCGCGCCATACCAGCAACTGTGCGAGCCCGCAGCATTAACAACAACCCACATGCTCACAACTATATATGTGATCTTTATTAATATTGCGCCAACATATTCCATAGCAGGGGTTGTGTATATGGCAAAAATAAAAATGTAACACCTTGTAAAGAATGGAGGGCCCTGATTTTGAGCATAAAATCAAATGTACATAGAGCTTGTTTTCAAGGCACTGACACACGATTGAAAACTCGCAAACTTACAATCTAAGGGTGTGATACAAGAGGGTGACAAATGCAAGATGGCAGTGTGAAAGCACTTTGTTTAGTCAAGTAGAGGTGTCTGTGTGTTGTACTGTAGATTGTGGGTGTAAGTGTTATTATGCTGTGGAGTGTGCAGTTGTACATGTTAAGGCTGAAGGTGATAAGATTTTTTTAAACAGGTGTGTTTTTAGTCATTTTTTTTTTACATTTTTGAGGCAGGAAGATGTCTAATGGAGCGGGGCAAAGAGTTTCAAATAGTAGGGTCAGCACAAGAAAAGTCTTAAAGACGGGAGTGAGAGGAGGTGATGAGAGAGGAGGAAAGAAGAAGGTCGTTAGCAGAACAAAGGGGGGCGGTTGGAAGAGTATTTTGAAACAAGAGCAGAGATATAAGTGGGTGCACTGTTGTTGAGGGCTTTATATGTTAGGGTCATGATTTTAAATTTGATTCGGGAAGCTAAGGCAAGCCAGTGGAGTGATTGACAGAGAGGAGCTGCAGACACTGATCGTTTGGTATTGAAGATAAGTCTTTATGGATTGGAGGGGAGACAGACGAGAGATGGGTAGGCCAGCAAGGAAGGAATTGTAGTCGACTCGAGATATGATGAGAGAGTGTATTAGAATTTTAGCTGTGTCTTCTGTAAGATAATGACACATTTTGGAGATGTTTTTTAGGTGAAACTGACAAGATTTTGTTATTGATTGGATGTGAGGAATAAAAGAGAGGGCAGGATCCAGTAGAACCTCAAGACAACGGTAGGAGTGATAATGGTGTTGTCAACAGTGAGCGATATATGAGGAGGAAGCTGTAGTAGAGGGTGGAGAGATTAGGAGTTCAGTCTTAGACATGTTGAGTTGACATGTAGACATCCAGGAGGATATGCAAGAGAGGCAGTTGGAAACTTGAGCTAAAAGAGAGGGGCATAGATCATGTGCAGACAGGTAGATTTGAGTGTCATCTGCATAGAGATGATACTGAAATCCAAAGGATTTTATAAGGGTGCCAAGGGAGGAGGTGTAGATGGAAAAGGAGGAGGGGGCCTAGGACAGAGGGAGAGGTGAAGAAGAGGTGCCAGAGGAGGAGACGCAAAATGTACGATCTCTAAGATAGGATATGAACCATGAAAGAGCTGTGCCAAAAGAGTGGAGAGTTTGGATTAGAAGAGGGTGGTCAACTGTATCGAAGGCAGCAGAGAGATCCAGGAGAATTAGAATAGAGTAGTGACCCTTCGATTTGGCGGTTAGCAAGTCATTGGTGACTTTTGTGAGGGCTGTTTCTGTAGAGTGTTGGGCACGGAAACCAGATTGGAAGGGGTCAAGAAGGAAATTGGAGGAAATAAATTGAGTGAGGCGATTGTAAACAAGCCGCTCAAGCAGTTTAGAAGATGGAGGCAGAAGCTGGGTCAGATGAGGGCTTCTTGAGAATGGGTGTATTTGTGACGTGTTTTAAAGAGGATGGAAACTTACTCGTTTTTAGGGAGAGGTTGAATAGATGTGTGAGAGATGGGATAAGTGTGGTGGATAGGGGAGGGATTAGCTGTTATGGAATAGGATCATGAGGACAAATGGTAAGGTGAGAGGTTGATAGTAAAGTAGATATTACATCCTCGGTTACAGGGGTCAAAGGAGTCCATAGTGAAGGAGGGATTGGGGAAGGGTAAGGGCTGTGTGTTGTCGATTTGTGGAGAGGATGGTGGGATAGGGCCAAGCTGGGAGGAGAGCTCATTTCAGATGGTTTCAATTTTATTTTTAAAATGGCTGGCAAAGTGATCAGCAGTGACAGAGGAAGGGGCAGTAGGTGGGGGTGGGCAAAGGAGGGCGTTGAATGTACAGTAGAAAATAAACGTTTAGGGTTGGAGGACAGGTTTAATATTAGTGATGAGAAGTAGTGTTCTTTGGCAAGATTGGGGGCAGAGAAGTAGGAGCGCAAGGTAAACTTGTAGTGGAGAAAGTCTGCTGAAGTGCAAGATTTCCTCCATAGTCGTTTTGCAGTGCGTGAGCATCTCTGTAGATAGTGTGTTTGTGTAGTGTGCCATGGTTGTGGATGAGAGCGAGGGCGTTTGCTTGTGATTATGGGTAATCTAAATTATAAGTTCTGTTCCTCCAAAAATGTAAGCACCATTTTCACAACCTTCACCAAAATATCATGGATGACCCATATCCCAGACTAGAGTCAAGAATTAGTTTTATAACTAATTAAAAAGTAGTTTTATAAAAAATGTCCCTGTTTAATCATGCTTTTAACCAGATACTTTTCAAACAGACATTTGTATCAGTGTGTGTGGTGCAGTTTATCAAAACAATGTACCAATATGACGAGTTCTGCCAAAACTCTCACCAGCTAAGGTCCCTTTGACTTGTGGTGTATGTATCCAACTAACAAATTAATCAACACAAAAGTAATAATAACCAAGGTCAACAAAGATTTTGTCTCAGAGTAAATAAGGGTTGTGCTATATGTAATGTATCCCACTGATTTCGAAAATGGTCTCAGAATTGTTCTATCACCCATAGTATTACAGTTACGTCATCTTTAATATAATACATTGTGCTGTATAACACATTCATAAAGCATTAGGATATGTCAATTTTTCATCAGTAAAATCCTAGTATTATTTTCAATTGTTGTAAATTCTACTGATTAGTCAATGTAAAAAGGGCCCAGAATAATAAACAGTTGAGTCATATTCTGTCACTTGATGCTCTTGAGGCATGATGAGTCACGTCTTAGGCATGATGAGTCACATGAGTCAGCGCTCCTGGCCAGTTGGTGGAAAGAGTTTGTTCTTGAAACATATAATGCTGTGAGTATCTGTTATTTGTGTAGTTCTATGTACATTTTATGTTCATAATACGAAGTTCAACAATGCCAAGGAATTGTATTAATCATCCAGACTCATTTTGCTACATTTGCGGTGAGGTGATATTTAAAAATCATAAACATAGTTTTACTTCACTTATTAAGAAGTGTTATGAGCTTTACTTTGGATGCAAAGTCGGTGACCAAGATAAAAGTTGGGCCCCTCATTTTTGTTGCCATACCTTCTCGGTACATGAATTTTGCTGTTCTAATGATTTGGCGAGAACAAAGAGATCACTCAACAGATTGTTACTTTTGTCTTACAAACATTTCAGGCATCAGTTCTAAATTAAAGCATATCTGACTGTGTTATCATAGTGAAGAATTGCCTGTTCCAACTCCTCCAGAAGAAGTAATACTTAATCATGATGAACAAGAAAAGATCCTGTTGAGCATGGTGATGATGATATAAGGCTTGATCAAACTTTTGAGGCTTCCTGTTCATCGTTACAACCACATTTCCTTACCCTAGGAGATCTCAATAACCTCGTCCAAGACTTGATCCTAGCTAGAACTTTTAGGCTCAAGGTTGAAAGGCTGGAATCTTCTCCATAAGGAAACTAAAGTTTATTTTTTTCGAGATAGGTATAGTGACAATGATGTTTTTTCTGTCATGGAAGCACTTGGTCATGAGTACAAAACAGAGGATTGGCATTTATTTATCGATTCTTCTAAAGTTAGCTTGCCACTACCTCATGCTGCCAATATCAAAGAAACTTATGAGAGCATGAAACTCGTACTTGAAAAGATCAAATATGGAGAATACAAATGGAATATCTGTAGTGAATTGAAAGTAATCGCTCTTTTGCTTGGACTAAAAATTGGTAACACAAAGTACAGTAGTTTCCTTTGTGAGTGGGACCGAAGAAATCATTACACTCAAAAACAATGACCAAAACGAACATCACTAACTCCGGGACAGAAGAATGTTGTTAATACACCACTCTTTGATCCAGAAAAAGTGTATCTACCTCCACTACATATAAAGCTCAGTCTTATGAAGAACTTTGTCAAAGCGATGGATCGAAGTGGACCTGGATTTACATATTTAAGAAAAAATTTCCCAAGGAGCAGTGATGCAAAGATCAAAGAGGGGATATTTGTAGGACCTCAAATAAGAGACAACTGATTAAAGATAAGAACTTTTCAGTTGAACCAGGTTGAAAGGCTGTATGGAAATCTTTCACGAGTGTTTGCCAGAACATCTTAGGGAATCTTAAGGCAGATAACTAAAGAGAAATAGTGGATGATCTTTTGCAATCTTACAAGACATGGGATTTAGCATGTCTTTGAAAATCAATTTCTCGGATTCAAACCTGGATTCCTTCCTAGCAAATCTTGGGGAAGTCAGCGATGAACAATTCCACCAGGACATTTCCAAAATGGAAAAACAGTACCAGGGCAAGTGGAGTAGAAAAATCTATACTTCTACCTTTTAGGGTAGTTAGTCCTTTACTATGTACGTATTGTAAATATATGTAAAACTGTAAACTTAAAATCACTTTCACTCAAAATCCTACGTGATAGAGAAAGGTTCACCTATTTTGACTTCTTAAACAAAAAAAAGTAAAATTTTGTTGACCAGTGTAATCATAGCAATATTTATTACACTTAGCTTTAGCTGTTAACCACAGGCAGAGGGACCGACCAAATCTATTGTCTCAGCAGTATAGAGACAGAGAGGCTCAGAGCCTGGAGAGATGGTTTCAAGGTTGGAGTCAAAGAGGGGAGAGACAGAGGGGGGATGGGAGAGACAGAGGGAGGAGGATGGGATAGACAGAGAGGGGAGAGACAGTGGGAGGAGGAAGGGAGAGACAGAGGAAGGATGGGAGAAACAAAGGGGGATGGGAGAGAAAGAGAGGGGAGAGGATGGGAGAGACAGAGGGGGAGAGGATGGGAGAGACAGAGAGGGGAGAGGATGGGAGAGACAGAGAGGGGAGAGGATGGGAGAGACAGAAGTGGAGAGGATGGGAGAGACAGAGGGGGGAGAGAATGAGTGAGACAGAGTGGGGAGAGGATGGGAGAGGTAGAGAAGGGAGAGGATGAGAGAGACAGAGAAGGGAGAGGATGGGAGAGGCAGAGAGGGAAGGGATAGAGGGGGAGAGGATGGGAGAGGCAGAGAGGGGAGAGGATGAGAGAGACAGAGAGGGGAGAGGATGGGAGAGTCAGAGGGGGGAGAGAATGAGCGAGACAGAGTGGGGAGAGGATGGGAGAGGTAGAGAAGGGAGAGGATGAGAGAGACAGAGAAGGGAGATGATGGTAGAGACAGAGAGGGTGAGGGACAGAGGATGGGAGAGACAGAGGAGGGAGAGGAGAAGAGAGACAGAGGGGGAGGGGGAGACAGAGGGGGGAGAGGATGGGAGATACAGAGGGCGGAGATGCAGAGATGGAAGATAATGGGAGAGGCAGAGAGGGGAGATGTTGGGAGAGACAGAGGGTATAGAGAGACATTGGAGGGGAGAGGATGGGAGAGACAGAACGGGAGAGAATGGGAGAGACATAGGAGGACAGGATGGGAGAGACAGGGGGTAGGATGGGAGAGACAGAGGGATGTAGGATGGGAGAGTCAGAGAGGGGAGAGGATCAGATAGACAAAGAGGAAAGAGTGAGAGGGGAGAGGATGGGAGAGACAGAGGGGGAGAGGATGGGAGAGACAGAGAGGGGAGAGGATGGGAGAGACAGAGAGGGGAGAGGATGGGAGAGACAGAAGTGGAGAGGATGGGAGAGACAGAGGGGGGAGAGAATGAGCGAGACAGAGTGGGGAGAGGATGGGAGAGGTAGAGAAGGGAGAGGATGAGAGAGACAGAGAAGGGAGAGGATGGGAGAGGCAGAGAGGGAAGGGATAGAGGGGGAGAGGATGGGAGAGGCAGAGAGGGGAGAGGATGAGAGAGACAGAGAGGGGAGAGGATGGGAGAGTCAGAGGGGGGAGAGAATGAGCGAGACAGAGTGGGGAGAGGATGGGAGAGGTAGAGAAGGGAGAGGATGAGAGAGACAGAGAAGGGAGATGATGGTAGAGACAGAGAGGGTGAGGGACAGAGGATGGGAGAGACAGAGGAGGGAGAGGAGAAGAGAGACAGAGGGGGAGGGGGAGACAGAGGGGGGAGAGGATGGGAGATACAGAGGGCGGAGATGCAGAGAGGGAAGATAATGGGAGAGGTAGAGAGGGGAGATGTTGGGAGAGACAGAGGGTATAGAGAGACATTGGAGGGGAGAGGATGGGAGAGACAGAACGGGAGAGAATGGGAGAGACATAGGAGGACAGGATGGGAGAGATATAGAGGGCAGAGACAAAAGGGGAGAGGATGGGAGAGACATAGGGGGAGAGCATGGGAAAGACAGAGAAGGGAGGGACAGATAGAGGAGGGGATGAGAGAGAGAGAGGGGGGAGGGGATGGGGGAGACAGAGGGGAGAGACAGAGAGGGGAGAGGATTGGAGAGACAGAGGTGTTATAGACAGAGGGGAGAGAGAGACATGGGAGGAAAGAGGGTGGGAGAGACAGGGGGTAGGATGGGAGAGACAGGGGAGGTAAGATGGGAGAGACAGAGGAAGGTAGGATGGGAGTGACAGAGAGGGGAGAGGATGGGAGAGACAGAGAGTGAGAGGATGGTAGAGACACAGAGGGGAGAGGATGAGAGCGACCGAGAGGGGAGAGGATGGGAGAGACAGAGGGGGGTATGGGAGACACAGAGAGGAGAGAGGATGAGCTAGATAGAGAGGGAAGAGATAGAGAGGGGAGAAAATGGGAGAGACAGAGGGGGAGAGGATGGGAGAGACAGAGAGGGGAGAGGATGGGACAGACAGAAGGGGAGAGGATGGGAGAGATAGAGGGGGAGAGGATGGGAGAGGCAGAGAGGGGAGAGGATGGTAGAAAAAGATAGGGAAGGGACAGAGGGGGAGAGGATGGGAGAAGCAGAGAGGGGAGGGGATGAGAGAGACAGAGAGGGGAGGGACAGAGCGGGGAGAGGATGGGAGAGACAGAGGGGGGGAGGATGCTCGAGACAGAGGGAGAAGAGACAGAGAGAGAGGGGAGAGAATGGGAGAAACAGAGAGGGGAGAGCCAGCGGGGGGAGACAGAGGAGGGAGGGGATGGGGGAGACAGAGGGGGGAGAGGCAGAGAGGGGAGAGGATTGAAGAGACAGAGGATAGGAGAGACAGAGGGGGACGGGATGTGAGAGACAGACGGTAGGATGGGAGAGGCAGGGGAGATAGGATGGGAGAGACAGAGGAAGGTAGGATGGGAGAGACAGAGAGGGGAGAGGGTGGGAGAGACAGAGAGGGGAGAGGATGAGAGAGACAGAGGTGGGATGGGAGAGACAGAGAGGAGAGAGGATGAGATATACAGTGAGGGAAGAGACAGAGAGGGGATAGGATGGGAGAGACAGATAGGAGAGGTGATGGGAGAGGCAGAGAGGGGAGAAACAGAGGGGGGAATGGGAGAGACAGAAGGGGAAAGGATGGGAGAGACAGAGGGGGGAGAGGATGGGAGAGACAGAGGGGGGAGAGGATGGGAGAAAATTGGGGAGAGGATGGGAGAGACAGGGGGAGACGATGGGAGAGACAGGGGGAGAGGATGTGAAAGACAGAGGGGGGAGAGGATGAGAGAGACAGAGGTGGGAAGAAAGGTTAGGGAGAAGGATGAAAAAAGAAAGGAGGGAAAGAGAGAGACATATAGTGCCTTGCAAAAGTATTCACCCCCGTTGACTTTTTGCCTATTTTGTTACATTACAGCCTTAAGTTCAATGTTTTGTTAATCTGAATTTTATGAGATGGATGGGAACACATTAGTCAAAGTTGGTGAAGTGAAATGAGAAAAATATATACATAAAACTATTTTTGAGAAATAGAAAACAGAAAGCAAAATTGGCATGTGCGTATGTATTCACCTACTTTGTTATGAAGCCCATAAAAAGCTCTGATGCAACCAATTACCTTCAGAAGTCACATAATTAGTGAAATTATGTCTACCTGTGTGCAATCTAAGTGTCACATGATCTGTCATTACATATGCACAGCTTTTGATGGTCGCAGAGGCCCCAGAGGCCCCAGAGGCTGCAACACCTAAGCAAGAGGCACCACTAACCAAACACTGCCATGAAGACCAAGGAACTCTCCAAACAAGCAAGGGACAATGTTGTTGAGAAGTACAAGTTAGGGTTAGGTTATAAAAAAATATCCAAATCTTTGATGATCCCCAGGAGCACCATCAAATCTATCACAACAAAATGGAAAGAACATGGCACAACAGCAAACCTGCCAAGAAACGGCCGCCCACCAAACCTCACAGACCAGGCAAGGAGGGCATTAATCAGAGAGGCAGCACAGAGACCTAAGGTAACCCTGGAGGAGCTGCAGAGTTCCACAGCAGAGACTGGAGTATCTGTACACAGGATGACAATAAGCTGTACGCTCCATGGAGTTGGGCTTTATGGCAGAGTGGCCAGATTAATTTTAGCAAAAAACAAAATGGCACGTTTTGATTTTGCGAAAAGGCATGTGGGAAACTCCCAAAATGTATGGAGGAGGGTGCTCTGGTCTGATGAGACTAAAATTTAACTTTTCGTCCACCAAAGAAAACGCTATGTCTGGCACAAACGCAACGCATCACATCACCAAACAACACCATGCCCACAGTGAAACATGGTGGTGGCAGCAACATGCTGTGGGGATGTTTTTCAGCAGCCGGGACTGGGAAACTGGTCGGAGTTGAGGGAAAGATGGATGGTGCTAAATACAGGGATATTCTTGAGCAAAACCTGTACCACTCTGTGCGGGATCTGAGGCTAGGACAGAGGTTCACCTTCCAGCAGGACAAACACACTGTTAAAGCAACACTTGAGTGGTAAATGTGTTGGAATGGCCTAGCCAAAGCCCAGACATCAATCCAATAGAAAATCTGTGGTCAGACTTAAAGATTGCTGCTCACAAGCGTAAACCACCCAACTTGAAGGAGCTGGAGCAGTTTTGCAAGGAGGAATGGGCAAAAATGCAAGGGGTAAGATGTGGCAAGCTCATAGAGACTTATCCAAAGCAACTTGGAGCTGTGATTCCAGCAAAAGATGGCTCTACAAAGTATTGACTTTAGGGGGTTGAATAGTTATACACATTGACTTTTTCTGTTATTTTGTCCTATTTGTTGTTCGCTTCACAATATTTAAAAAAAAGCTCTTCAAAGTGGGCATGTTCTGTAAATTAAATGATACAAATCCTCAAACAATCCATGTTAATTCCACATTGTAAGGCAACAAACACGAAAAATGCCAAGGGGGTAAATACTTTTGCAAGGCACTGTAGAGGGAGAGAGGACAGAGGGAGAGAGAAAAGGGGGAAGAGAAGGGAGAGAGAGAGAAAGAAGGGCAGAGAGAAAAAAGGGAAGAATATATACAGTGAGAGAAAAAAATATTTGCCCCCCTGCTGATTTTGAACATTTGTCCACTGACAAAGAAATTATCTATAATTTTAATGGTAGGTGTATTTTAACACTGAGAGACAGAATAACAAAAAAATAAACAAGAGAAATGCATGATCCCATATCAATCAGTAACATTTCTGGCCCCCAGTTGTCTTTTATACAGGTAACAAGCTGAGATTAGGAGCACTCTCTTAAAGGGAGTACTCCTTATCTCAGCTCGTTACCTTTATAAAAGACGCCTGTCCACAGAGGCAATCAATCAATCAGGTTCCAAACTTTCCACCATGGCCAAGACCAAAGATCTGTCCAAGGATGTCAGGGACAAGATTGTAGACCTACACAAGGCTGGAATAGGCTACAAGACCATCGCCAAGCAGCTTTGTGAGAAGATGATAACAGTTGGTGCGATTATTCGCAAATGGAAGAAACACAAAATAACTGCCAGTCTCCCTCGGTCTGGTGCTCCATGTAAGATCTCACCACGATCATGAGAGCGGTTAGGAATCAGTCCAAAACTACACGGGAGGATCTTGTTAATGATCTCAAGGCAGCTTGGAACATAGTCACCAAGAAAACAATTGATAACACACTATGCCGTGAAGGACTGAAATCCTGCAGCACCCGCAAGGTCCCACTGCTCAAGAAAGCACATATACAGGCCCATCTGAAGTCTGCCAATGAACATCTGAATGATTCAGAGGAGAATTGGGTCAAAGTGTTGTGGTCAGATGAGACCAAAATGAAGCTCTTTGGCATCAAACTGCCACTTTCCCACAGTGTGCAAACTCAAACTTCCTGTGTACTCAAAGTCTCCTCCTATCTCAGTAACCTATTGAAAGCAATATGACAGACTCCACAGAAGTATAAATGCATATAAGAAGTAAATAATTAGAGGCTGTATTATTTTTTACATTCTAAAAACATGTACATTTTCAAGTGAAGGTCTTCAAAACGTCAACTTTACAAACATGACTACAGTGGTCTTTTAATGCAGGAACCTAAGGAAACATATGTGATTTAAATCTGGTTTGATCCAGAGCCTCAGATTAATAGATGCTGCTTTTTTAATTAGATTTTCTTTTATTTTTTATTTTTGTTTTGATAAATACCGCCAATAATAGAAAACAAACTATGGTATTATAAACTATATATCACTGATTTCCATGCTGCACAATATGCCACAATCCACACAGAAATCCCTTTAATAGTAGCCATAGATATTGTTGGTTTGATAAATGTTCTGCTATTTTTGCCCCCACTTAACTCAACATCGGCAGAGCAGAAGCCTTAATAAATAGGATTCTCCAATGAATAATAAAGGCATAAATACAAAATAATTCATTTTCCTGCAGGCACTGATAGCCCTGCAGCCAATGTAATATGTATGTAAGATTTATAATCTGCTAAACAAGAAAATGCTAAAAGGAAGATCATCCAACCAAAAAATGAAAAGCTATTACGGTGACAGGGAAAATGTATTGTTTGTATCAGGGGATATAAAAGAGCAAACGCATACGTAGTATTTATACATTACCCAGTGATATCATACAGCACATTGAAGAGCTCTGTGACACAGGTAATAACTTAATGCATGAGCAGCACATTTTCGGGGGCAGCATGCTGCCTGAAACTGCCAATGCAATGCCATGGAATATATACTGAAATGTCTATATGCAGAAAATATTATGGGCCTCATTAAATTCTCCCTCGTAGTTCTTGCGCTGCTCGCAAAAGGCAGTTTTTTGCTGTTTGCGAGTACCGAATCCCTTGCAGCCTGCTTTGCAGTATGACTATGAAAAATGGCCAAGAATAGGCTCCGAGAGAGCTACGTAGTCACACGCAGCCTTAAATCTACGAATGATTCGTAAGAATCCATACGGGCACAAAAAGTGCCCGCAAGGGATCCTAAAGCCTCGATGTGCTGCCTCGGAGCAGCCCGAGACAGCAGTGTGAGGCTCCCCCCTGCTCCCTATACACAACCCCATGCTGCAGGGGTCTCTATCGGGACCCCTGCAGCACCCCCACATTAACCCCTTGCAGCGGGGGGTCCCCGATCTGCATAGATCAGGCCACGCTGCATTTAAAAGTTTTAAATTCCGCGCAGCGGCTCCTTAAAGGGGGCGCGGCACACTATTACCCAATCGCGGCCGCGGCACCTACAATTAACCCCCCTTTATGCTGGGGGTCCCCATTGGGACCCCCCAAGTGTCCCCGAGTGTCCCCACATTAAGCCCTTGCTGCAGCCCCCCCACGTTAACCCCCTGCAGCAGGGGTCCCCAATCGGCACCTATCGTGACCCTGCTGCATTTAAATTTTTAAATTTCCCGCCTCACAGGTCCTTAAAGGACCGTAAAGGTCCTGAAAGGACTCACACTAAAAAACATTAACCCCAGGCAACTATAATTAACCCTATAACTCATGAAGGCCAATGCAGACCCACATAAGGCCTTATTTAACCCTATAACGCATGAAGGTCAATACAGACCCTCATAAGGACATAATTAACCCTATAACTCATGAAGGTCAATACAGACCCCCATAAGGCCTTAATTAACCCTATAATTCATGAAGGTCAATACAGACCCCCATAAGGCCTTAATTAACCCTATAACTCATGAAGGTCAATACAGACCCCCATAAGGCCTTAATTAACCATATAACTCATGAAGGTCAATACAGACCCCCATAAGGCCTTAATTAACCCTGTCACTCATGGTGGTCAATACAGACCCCCATAAGGCCTTAATTAACCCTATAACTCATGGGGGTCAATACAGACCCGCATAAGGCCTTAATTAACCCTATAACTCATGGTGGTCAATACAGACCCCCATAGGGCCTTAATTAACCCTATAACTCATGGCAGTCAATACAGACCCCCCCCCCCATAAGGTCTTAATTAACCCTGTCACTCATGGTGGTCAATACAGACCCCCATAAGGTCTTAATTAACCCTATAACTCATGAAGGTCAATACAGACCCCCATAAGGCCTTAATTAACCCTACCACAATGAGTTATAGGGTTAATTAAGGCCTTATGGGGGTCTGTATTGACCACCATGAGTTATAGGTTAATTAAGGCCTTATTGGGGTCTGTATTGACCACCATGAGTGATGGGGTTAATTAAGGCCTTATGGGGGTCTGTATTGACCACCATGAGTTATAGGGTTAATAAGGCCTTATGGGGGTCTGTATTGACCACCATGAGTGACGGGGTTAATTAAGGCCTTATGGGGGTCTGTATTGACCACCATGAGTTATAGGGTTAATTAAGGCCTTATGGGTGTCTGTATTGACCCCCATGAGTTATATGGTTAATTAAGGCCTTATGGGGGTCTGTATTGACCACCAGGAGTGATGGGGTAATTAAGGCCTTATGGGTGTCTGTATTGACCTTTATGAGTGACGGGGTTAATTAAGGCCTTATGGGGGTCTGTATTGACCACCATGAGTGACGGGTTAATTAAGGCCTTATGGGGCTCTGTATTGACCTTCATGAGTTATAGGGTTAATTAAGGCCTTATGGGGGTCTGTATTGACCTTCATGAGTTATAGGGTTAATTTAGGCCTTATGGGGGTCTGTATTGATTTTTAGTGCGAGTCCTTTCAGGACCTTTACGGTCCTTTAAGAACCCGCAAGGCGGGAAATTTAAAAACTGAAATGCAGCAGGGTCACGATTAGTGCCGATCCGGGACCCCCGCTGCAGGGGGTAAACGTGGGGGGGCTGCGGGGGTCCCTATGGACCCCTGCAGCAAGGGGTTAATGGGGGGACACTTGGGGGTCCTGATGGGGACCCCAGCATAAAGGGGGGTTAATTTTAGGTGCCGCGGCCGGGATTAGGTAATAGTGTGCCGCGGGCCCTTTAAGGAGCCGCTGCGGGGAATTTAAAAGTATTAAATGCAGCGGGGGCCTGATCGGTGCCGATCGGGCACCCCCGCTGCAAGGGGTTAATGTGTGGGGGCTGCGGGGGTCCCTATGGACCCCTGCAGTAAGGTGTTAATGTGAGGACACTTCGGGGGTCCCGATGGGGACCCCCGCATAGAGGGGGGTTAATTTTAGGTGCCGGGGGGGTAGTTGGAGTACCCCCCACGGCAGGGCTTATGTGGGGACTGCCGCGGAGGTCCCGTTTAGGACTCCTGCACTACTTGTTGAGGTGCGGGAGCCTGCGATATCATATCACAGGCTGTCACTCCTCATGTACATTTACGCAGTGTAGATACGTACGGCCCTGCTGCGTAGCTCATACGTTGCTCGCAGCAGGGCGATTGTAATAGCATTGTAAGTTAGAGAAACTTTGCAGTACGTAGGGCTTAAGTAGAAGCCTCTTATTTACGAGGCTGGAATTTAATAGGGCCCTATGTCTTTAGGTGTACCTAGCACTTTCTGACTTATAGTATACTTAAATCAACACATATACACTTATAATTTTCTATACAGGTGTGTGGTAATCTTGTGATTGGAATATAGCAACGGGAAATGAGGAGGAGTAACTGGGGTACAGAAATCTGAATGGGCCCCATTGCACCATAATACCTATATGTGCCCCTAATAATGAAAGAACAAGCTTCTTTAGCACACAGCACAATCATACCAAAAAAAAATATACTTGTCATCAACATCAGCCATAAAGAGCAGGTGGGCAAATAAAATAATGAAGAAGCTCAGATACAGGCTCAAGAATATTAAGGATAGTAAATTAAGCACAATTTGGCGGACACCAGTGGAAAGATCTCATAAAGGCAAGTTGAAATACTTTTTGAATTTTTTAAAAACGTTTTTTTTTTAGGAAGATATAGTATTTTGAAAAAATTATGGTGATTCTTGTGTTTATATGACAGCCCAGAGGCAGAAGCTCAGATGACAAACAATGTTGTTACACGCCCCAACTGATTTAAACCAATCAGATTGGAGAGGTGTGTGCATAGACTCAATGAAACTTGCTGGGCAGCCATTTTCCTTTCTCCTCTTTCTGCAGGGACTATCTATAAAGTAAGTAAGGAGCAATCATAAAGACATTATAGCAAAGTATTTGAACATAAATAAAATATAAATAAAAATATATGTTTCTAAGTCGTGCAAGGTCGTAGGGATCAGCGCCTATGGAGCTCATATCCACCAGCGCAGTGAGTGCCTTCAGCGCTCCCTTCCTAAGTCGTATGGGGTCGTAGGGATGAGCGCCTATTGCGCTCATCTCTACCAGTGCAAGGAGAGCATTCAGCAACTGTGGCCCTCGCAAGCGTCAGCAACAACCCGTATTGCTCACAACTATGTATGTGATGTGTCTGTGGGTATATACTGTATATATGTGTATGTATATACACATGTGTGTGTGTATATATATATATATATATATATAAATGTGTGTGTGTATGTATATATATACATCACTATAATACTTGTCAGTGTGGGGAACGCTTACGATGTTGGTCACACTTTGCGACCCACACGGCCGCAAGGCGAGGCGAGCCGTCGACCACGCGAGACTTAGGCTGCAATGAGTAATGCAAGCCTCGCAAGGTGAGGCGAGCATTTAAGGCATGCGGGACTTAGCTTGCAATGAGCGCCAAAAGCACAAATATGCCGCAAATTAACGTACACAAACCACAGTGGGAAAGGCAGGGAGCATGTGAGTCAGTTGCAAGTTAATTTGGCAAATATTTGCCGTTTTTTTCCCAATTAAAAATCGCCAAAGCAAGAAAAAAAATGGCTGCCGAAAAAACGCAAAACGTCAAAAACGAGGCCCAAGGACGTAAAGCTACCACGAAGGACGTAAAACTAGCCCGCAGGACGTAAAAAATAGCCCTAAGCAGTAACACTTAACAAAAGCCAGTAACACTTAATCCAAGCCACTAACACTTAACACAAGCGCAAGGCCTATAAACTACACAGGGGGAAAGGCTTGCAATGAGCGTCAAAGGTGGGACTGCAGAGGCGAGCAGTTGAAGCACGCGGGAATTAGGACCTGTACTACTTAGATCCGAAATCCGTACATGCACTGTGCGCCTCGCAAAAATCCAACTTTAACAGCCTAACCACGGACCTGTCATCTACCTATGCCTGTTCGTTGTTTATTTGCTTCTCTCCACCATTTTCAGCTCTCTCATTTCAGCATCTGTGCCTATCTCCTCGTAACCACTTTGCTTGCCCGAAAGGGCACTCTCATTGCTGGAGAGCGATGGTTCCTCTAGAGGTAAGTTATCCTGACTTCCTTACACTTTCCTACTACAGATCTGGGCCTGAACCTACTTGTCTATGCCCTTGTCCAATCCAAGGTAGCACTTCGGCTTCCCCGCACCTTATTCACGTGGTTTCTGGCACGGATCTACTAAACTTCTACCCTCCTTATGCCTTCCTGTTGGCCTTCTTTAGGCATTACTTCTGTCACCTAAATGCTATGCAGAGCCTACTGCCATGCATTTTCTGGCTCATTTTCTTGCCTGAGAGGGCACTCTCATTGCTGGAGAGCAATGGTTTCTCTCGAGGTAAGTTATCCTGACTTCCTTATGCTTTCCTACTATAGATCTGGGCCTGAACGTACTTGTCTATGCCCTTGTCCACGTCCAAGGTAGCACTTCAGCTTCCCTACGCTTAAATCATGTGGTTTCTGTCCGAGATCTACTAAACGTCTACCCTCCTTACAAGCTCTACTCGGCCCTCTCTGGGCACCACTTTTGAGACCTCCATAAATCCTATATTCGTATTCGCTAGGCACCGCCTCAATCACGCTTTCATAGTCCCATTCCCTAGGCTCAACCACATTTGCAAGCCACATCAGCCTTTGCTAGGCTACACCTCAATCACGCTTTCATAGTCGCACTTGCCTTCGCTAGGCTTCATCATACTCACAAGCCCCACATCAGCCTTTGCTAGGCACCACCGCCATCACTTCTTCTCCTACGTCCTACACTAGCCCTCTACTTATATCTATCTATATCTGTCATTTCAGGTCACTAGCGACTTCATCCGATATCGCTGCTGTTCCCGGCCATATCAGCAGTTCTTGCTTTCGCGCAAGGACTCATCTAACACTCTGAGCAGGCCGGATGTCTGGTAGCACCCGGCACTTCTCGGTTACCCCTCTCCATGTAATTCCACCTGTCCGATAGGGCATTCCATAGCCAGATGGCCATGGTTCTTATCTCTTTCCCTGGCCACACACACATATATATATATATATATATATATATATATATATATATATATATATGTGTAATAACTGTTTTTCTCTGAACTCTGAGCTGGAAGCAGATTTTTTTAACTTGCTTTAGACATTCAAATGTGAACACAGATGTACTTTTTATTTACTGTACTACTGTAGGGTGGAGGGCTTCTATCGCTCTTTTGCCCACCATATTATAAATGATTGTTGTGGTGAACTACCTACTCATAATTTCCACAACACAGGCTGAGGTCCCGCTCCATGCTGATGATAGCCAGTAAGCTTGAAACAGCTGTACATGGATTGGATACTCAGCCTGTGTTTATTCCAACCTTGGCTTTGCATTAAAGCTGTGTAATACAGCATGCATAAGCTTAAAGGAAGCCATGTTTGATAATGGCTACGGAATGAAGAGCGAGGCATTTGTGGGCATTTTTGTGTGTCCCAGCACAACTTCCCAGAATGCAGTGTAATAACTGTTTTTCTCGGAACTCTGAGCTGGAAGCAGATTTTTTTAACTTGCTTTAGACATTCAAATGTGAACACAGATTTGTTAAGGAAAATTCAATATATTAAATTAATTCAGAAATGGCACTTAGCGCCAACCATTATGAATAAGATGAACTCAATAAATTCGGATGAATGCTGGAAAAATGTGGAGAGACTGGTTCCCTGACACATATGTGGTGGAAATGTCCTAAGATCCAATACTTCTGGTTTCAATGTATCAACCACATTAGGACAATTACAAAAATACAGTTAAAATTGAACCCAGAAATAATTTTATTTCATATCTTACCCATAATGCCCTCTATCCAATCTGCCATGTTAAATACACATATACTAATGATATGTAAATGGCAGTTAGTTATATTATGGTGGTCTAATAAAATACCACTATGGTCAGACATTGAAGTTCGATTAGAATCAGATAAATTGATGGAGAAAGGTCTTAAAATGTGTCAGACTAAGAAACGGAAGAAACTTTTAGCAAAATGGTCGATATGGGACGACCACTTTAAGGTAAAAAAACATGCAACAGACCCTCCTCTATAGATAAACAACGTTGGCTTATCCTCTGTTTTAGTTAATTAAACTTTGGAAATGTATTCCTATACTGGAAGATCAGTTATTCTGGGTTAAAATTCTCGTATTCCCCATTGTGATAACTATTAGTATGTATTGTATGTAAGGTGTGTATGTATTTTATGTTTTTTTATGTCTTGTACATGTAATTTTGTAATAAAAAAAAAAAATGTGAACACAGATGTACTTTTTATTTACTATATATATATATATATATATATATATATATATATATATAATCACATACAGTAAATAGTTGTGAGCAATACGGGTTGTTGCTAACGCTTGCAGGCTCGCAAAGCGAGGGCCGCAGTTGCTGGCAAGGAGAACCAAAGGTGCTCCTTGCGCTTGTGGAGATGAGCGCCATAGGCCATCCCTACGACTCTGCAGGACCTCTCCCCCTCCTCCTCCTTACCTTCTCCTCCTTACCCTGTGTCTCTCCTTCCCTCCTCCTCTCCTTACTATGTGTATCTTCCTCTCCTTCCCCTGTGTGTCTCTTCCCTTCCTATTCTCCTTCCCCTGTGTGTCTCTTCCCCTCCTCGTCTCCTTCCCCTGTGTGTCTCTTCCCCTCCTCCTCTCTTTCCCCTGTGTCTCTCTTCCCCTCCTCCTCCTGTCCTTACCCTGTATCTCTCTTCCCCTCCTCCTCCTGTCCTTCCCCTGTCCTCCCTAATATTTTCGTGACCCTGCAATAAAAAAACACAATAATGTATTAGTAATAACCCAAAAACAATTAAATATAATGTGTACATCAGCATTCAAGTGTTATTACATTAATAAATGAAGCAAACTATTCCCTGGGACACTGTCACTTTAAGATAACCCCTTGCCCTTGTGTGTATATATTAACTGCTGCTGTGTATCTATTGTAGCTTTCCCTGCATCCCTGTGTGATCATATTACACTACACTGACTAGTTCACTAACCTTTAGACTCTATGAATCAATGAGGCCTGGCCCCCTGACCTTTAATGCATTCCGCCCACCAGCATAATGACGATATGCATGGGCACTGATAAATGTATCAATTTCATGACTGACAGTCTTCCATCATTGACCAATCAATGATGGAAGGCTGTCCAGTTGTCAGGAGTCAGCTAATAGGGCCTCGAGTTAACTTTTGATTGACATCCACAGTTAATAAAACCACCAGATTCCTGTCCCTTCCCTCTTTCTGTTTCCTGACCCTGCTCACGCTGAGACTGAGAGAGACCTCCCTGGCTGAAACTACTCACATCTGCCCAACCTAACAATAAGTCTACCTGGCACCTGCCCTGGCCAAACCAAACCCCTAGTGCCCCTAACAAAAGGAAGGGTCCCCCCAGTTACCCCACTATGCCTGCCTGGCCTGCCACCTACCTAGCCACCCACCAACTTACCTACCACCGACGACCGACCTAGGCCTGCAATGCCTGTGCCACCCCCATCACCCCCATGTGGCCTGTGCCACCCCCGATCACCCTGATGTGGCCTATGCTATGCCACCGCCCGATTACCCCGATCAAGGTGCGGTTGGGGCCTATATGGTCACACTTTGTTATTTAGGATTTTTAAGGTGCGGTTGGGGCCTGTATGGTCACACTTTGTTATTTAGGGTTTTTAAGGTGAGTCACACCTGGTTTTCTAAGGTATGTTTGGGGCCTATATGGTCACACTTGGTCTTCTAAGGTATGTTTGGGGCCTATGGTCACACTTGGTCTTCTAAGGTATGTTTGGGGCCTATATAGTCACACTTGGTCTTCTAAGGTACGTTTGGGGCCTATATGGTTCCACTTGGTCTTCTAAGGTATGTTTGGGGCCTATATGGTTCCACTTGGTCTTCTAAGGTATGTTTGGGGCCTATATAGTCACACTTGGTCTTCTAAGGTATGTTTGGGGCCTATATGGTTCCACTTGGTCTTTTAATGTTTTTAAGGTATGGTTTTGTTCTTGAATGGTCTGATTGATTTGCTTGTTTTCTTTCAACCCCAGGTGCAAACCCTATGTGGCAGCAGATTTGTTTGTACTCTTTGGTGAACTTACTGAACATGAATACCCTGAGAAGAAGAGCCGACTAATGGTAGGTGTCACTGCTTTAATTTTTCTGTTAATGCGTATAGGTGCAATTATGATATTGCTGTAGTCTTGTCACATGACTTTTTTCAATCTATATTGTATACCAATGAATTTAACACATTGTTACTTTACTTCTTTACATTTCTGCATTGCTGATCATGTATTTCAATGGGCTTTACAAGTATAAGGTCATTGGGCGGGGCTTATAAAGGTAATTATGACATCAGGGGGAGGAGTTATAAAAAGGGGGGTGGTTTGAAAAAGGGGGGTGGCTATGTTTCGCCCTGGCGCCCCTCCAACTTGAAAGTTCACCAGCCGCCACTGCCCCTGTGTCTCTCTTCCCCTGTGTCTCTTCGCATTCTCCTCTCCTTCATTGCCTGCTGCCTGCGACACACAATTACGACCCGCGGGACTTCGAAAAAAAAATACACGTGACCGTGCAAACACAAAACCACGAAAACACACACAAAAACACAATATTAATAACAAAAACACTCACCGACAGCACGGGGGGACTGCCAGGACCTCTAGAAGTGAGGTTGAACGCCAATTTAACCCCAGTTTGCCCCATTTCACCACTCAAAGATCGCCTAATATAGAAAAAAAATGGCGGCCCCAAAAAAATTAAAGCCACACGTCCCAGGACCCAGAAAAACACTGCTAAACACCTATGAGTGTCCTTATCTGCATTTAAAACCTCTAAATTCCCTCTTGCGGCTCCTTAATTCCCCTGCATTTAAAACCTATAAATTCCCTCTCGCGGCTCCTTAAAAGGTACTGTAACTACCCCCACCGGCACCTAACATTAACCCCCCAGCTGAAATCCAAGTTCAAATTTCCACCTTGTGGGTCCTTAAAGGACCGTAAAGGTCCTTAAAGGAACCGCGAAATATAAAAATTAACCCTATCACTCATGGGGCTCTATACAGAGTCCCATGAGCACCTAAATAACCATGTCACTCATGGGGGTCAATAAAGACTCTCATCAGACCTTAATTAACCCTGTCACTCATGGGGGTCACTACAGACCCGCATAAGCGCTTAATTAACCCTCTCACTCATGGGGGTCACCTTAATTAACCCTGTCCCTCATGGGGGTCAATACAGACCCCCATAAGCCTTGATTAACCCTGTCACTCATGGAGGTCAATACAGACCCCCATAAGCCCTTAATTAACCCTGTCACTCATGGAGGTCAATACAGACCCCCATAAGCCCTTAATTAACCCTTTAACTCATGGGGGTCAATACAGACCCCCATAACCCTTCATTAACCATGTCAGTCATGGGGGTCAATACAGACCCACCTGAAGCCCTTAATTAACCCTTTCACTCATGGGGGTCAATACAGACCCCCATAACCCTTCATTAACCATGTCACTCATAGGGGTCAGTACAGACCCCCATAATCCATCAATTAACCCTGTCACTCATGGGGGTCAATACAGACCACCATAATCCCTTATATAACCCTGTCACTCATGGGGGTTAATAAAGACCCCCATAACCCCTTAATTAACCCTATCACTCATGGGGGTCAATACAGAACCCCATAAGCCACTCATTAACCCTGTCAATCATGGGGGGCAATACAGACCCCCATAAGCCCTTAAATAACCCTGTCACTCATAGGGGTCAATACAGACCCCCATAAGCCTTAATTAACCCTGTCACTCATGGGGGTCAATACAGACTCGCAAAACCTGCTATTTAACCCCATCAGTCCCATAAGGGTATAGAAAGACCCTTATGGGGCAGTTACAACCCTAACATTAACCACATAAGTACCATGACGGTCCTCAAGGACCCTCATCACACTAACTACAAACACTACACTGCATTAAAACCCCCAATAAACCATTAAATCTAAATTTAAAAAAACAGTCTACACTAACCTATTAACACCTACACTACCTACAGTGGATATAACAAGTCTACACACCCCTGTTAAAATGCCAGGTTTCTGTGCTGTAAAAAAATGAGACAAAGATAAATCATTTCAGAACTTTTTCCACCTTTAATGTGACCTATAAACTGTACAACGGAATTGAAAAACAAACTGAAATCTTTTAGGTGGAGGGAAGAGGGAAAAAAAAGAGGGTCTGCACACCCTCTTATAACTGGGGATGTAGCTGTGTTCAGAATTAAGCAATCACATTCCAAATTGTGTTAAATAGGAGTCAGTATACCCCTGCCATAATTTAAAGTACCTCTGATTAACCCCAAACAAAGTTCAGCTGCTCTAGTTGGTCTTTCCTGAAATTTTCTTAGTCGCATCCCACAGCAAAAGCCATGGTCCACAGAGAGCTTCCAAAGCATCAGAGGGATCTCATTGTTAAAAGGTATCAGTCAGGAGAAGGGAACAAAATAATTTCCAAGGCATCAGATACCATGGAACACAGTGAAGACAGTCATCATCAAGTGGAGAAAATATGGCACAACAGTGACATTACCAAGAACTGGAGCTCCCTCCAAAATTGATGAAAAGACAAGAAGAAAACTGGTCTGGGAGGCTACCAAGAGGCCTACAGCAACATTAAAGGAGCTGCAGGAATATCTGGCAAGTACTGGCTGTGTGGTACATGTGACAACAATCTCCCGTATACTTCATATGTCTGGGCTATGGGGTAGAGTGGCAAGACGAAAGCCTTTTCTTACGAAGAAAAACATCCAAGCCAGGCTACATTTTGCAAAAACACATCTGAAGTCTCCCAAAAGCATGTGGGAAAAGGTGTTATGGTTGAACTTTTTGGCCATAATTCTAAAAGATATGTTTGGCACAAAAACAACACTTCACATCACCAAAAGAACACATCACCAAAAGAACACCATACCAACAGTGAAGCATGGTGGAGGCAGCATCATGCTTTGGGGTTGTTTTTCTTTAGCTGGAACTGGGCCTTAGTTAAGATAGAGGGAATTATGAACAGTTCCAAATACCAGTCAATATTGGCACAAAACCTTCAGGCTTCTGCTAGAAAGCTGAACATGAAGAGGAACTTCCTCTTTCAGCATGACAACGACCCAAAGCATATATCCAAATCAACAGAGGAATGGCTTCACCAGAAGAAGATTAAAGTTTTGGAATGGCCCAGCCAGAGCCCAGACCTGAATCTGATTGAAAATCTGTGGGGTGATCTGAAGAGGGCTGTGCACAGGAGAGGCCCTCACAATCTGACAGATTTGGAGTGTTTTTGCAAAGAAGAGTGGCCAGATTTTGCCAAGTCAAAATGTGCCATGCTGATAGACTCATACCCAAAAAGACTGAGTGCTGTAATAAAATCACAAGGTGCTTCAACAAAGTATTAGTTTAAGGGTGTGCAGACTTATGCAACCATATTATTTTATTTTTATATTTTTTCTTCCCTCTACCTAAAAGATTTCAGTTTGTTTTTCAATTGAGTTGTACATTTTATAGGTCACATAAAAGGTGGAAAAAGTTCTGAAATTGTTTATCTTTGTCTATCTTTTTTACAGCACAGAAACCTGACATTTTAATAGGGGTGTGTAGACTTTTTATATCCACTGTACCTACCTACACTACCTACCTACCCCCTAATAAAGCCCACCACCATTCTAAATACACAAAATAATAAAAGCTGACTCACAAAACATAAAAAAAATAGATTACACAAAATAGAAAAACCTAAGTCACAAAAAATAAAAAAAGAACATTACAGAAAAAAATTAAAAAATACATTACAACCTTCCCCCCACTACAGAAAATAACAAACAAATTACACACCTGAAAAGGAAAGAAATACACAATACATACAGTACATTACAATACAGTACAAATAAAATACAATACCCCCTATCTAAAATATACTATCGCAAATACACACATACTCAACTATCTAAAATACATTACATCCTATCAAAACTATACACATACCACACTATCTAAAATACATTAAATACTATCTAACATACATACCACACTATCTAAAATACAATTAATCCTATCTAAAATACACACATACCCCCCTATCTATCTAAAATACATCCCCCCTACTTAATATACAATAAATCCTATTTCCATATACAAACCCTAATTCTAAAATAAAATAAAATAATTAACACCATTTACCTTTGCAGATTTCCCTTCAGATCACCAACCTACGGAAAAAAAAAATAGTACAACACATTTACATACAATACAAAAAGCATTCTCAATATTCTAAAAATTCTACTCACCTTTCCAGCATGTCCTCCCCATCCTTCTTAGTTTCTTCTCCGGCGCGGCCCCTGATAAAAAAACAAAAACATTAATACAATATACACACAAACATAAAATAAAGTAAAAAAAGTATAATATACATTGAACTTACCTCCCTGCGATGTCCCCGGCCTCCTCCTCTTCTGCCCAGGCTGTGCCCTGGAAGAATCTGTGCAATAAAAAAAAAATCCCTGACGCTAATGAGCCTCCTAGAACTTTTCCAGAAGAAAACTGGCAATGGTGCATTCTGATTGGCTGAAAATCCTGTCAATCAAATTTCAGCCAATCAAAAGGCACCAAGTTGTAAGCCAATCAGAAAGGGATACAGCCCCATATCCTATTATGAGTGGCTAATGCACCTGTCACTCTTTTTTTAAAACAAGCCAAAGCCTTTATTTGCCTTCAGCCAATCACAATGGGATACACCCCCACAGGATGATTGGCTGAAGGCATCAGCGCATTCTCATTGGCTGCAGTATACTTGACAGTCACAGCAGCCAATCAGAAGGCGCTATTCCCTTCACCCAATCACAATGGGATACACCCCAGGGTGTGATTGGCTGAAGACATCTGCATCTTCTGATTGGCTATAATCTGATTGACAGTGATAACAGCCAATCAAAAGGCGTGAATGCCTTCAGCCAATCACTCCATGGGGGTTTATCCCATTGTGATTGACTGAAGGGAATAGCGCCTTCTGATTGGCTGTTTTCACTACAGCCATTTAGAATGCACTGATGCCTCCAGCCAATCACCCTTAGGGGGTGTATCCCATTGTGATTGGATAAAGAAAATGAAGCCTTCTGATTGGTTTAAAAAAGATTGACAGGTGCATTAGCCAATCAGAATATGATATGGGGTGTATCCCTTTCTGATTGGCTTACCCCTTGGCGCCTTCTGAGGTCCGCGAGTAATTTTTTTTAGAGCGCTGATTCTTCCAGGGCCCAGCCGGCCAGAAGAGGAGGAGGCCGGGGACATCGCAGGGAGTTTTTATTTAACAGGGGCTGCCCCATAGAACAAAATAAGAAGTATGGGGAGGACATGCTGGAAAGGTGAGTAGAATATTTAGAATATTTACATTGTTTATTTATTGTATGTAAATGTGTTGTACTAATTTATTTATTTTTCCCTAGGTTGGTGATCTGAAGGGACATCTGCAAAGGTAAGTGGTCTTAATTATTTGATTTTAGCTTAGAATTAGGGTTTGTATATTAACCAGGGGGAATGTATAGTATTTCATGTATTTTAGATAGTGTAGTATGTGTATACTTTAGATAGGATGTAATGTATTTTAGATAGTGGGGTATGTGTGTATTTGAGATAGTATATTTAATATATTTTACATAGGTGGGTATTGTATTTTATTTTATTTGTACTGTATGTATTTCCTTTTCAGGTGTGTGATTTTTTTTGTAGTGTGTGTGTGGGGGGAGGTTGTAATGTAGTTTTTTTTATTTTCTGTAATGTACCTTTTTTTATTTTTGTGAGTTAAGTTTTATTAATATTTATTATTTTCTGTAATTAGTGGGATGGGGGGCTTATTAGGGGGTAGGTAGGTAGTGTAGGTGGTAATAGGTTAGCGTAGAGGGGGGTTAGTTTAGCAAGGTTTATGATAGCTATGAGAGCAAAAGGTACTCAGAGGACTAAAAGCCTTACATTGTGTGCCAAACACCGTTCCCAGCCTTACATTTTTATTGACCGTCATTTTGTGTGTGTGTGTATATATATTTATATATATATATATATATATATATATATATATATATATGTGTGTGTGTGACTGTGTGTATATGTATATATTGTGATCGTTTGCCCCCTAGAGGATGGTGCCAAGTAAAGAAGTTTAAAGAGTTCTTGACAGGAGTGACGGAGTTAACTCCTGAAGAACTACTAATTGGTGCAGGTGCAGTTTCATTTTAAAGCCTGGAAAGCAGACATGGGAAGGGGTGGCTGATTAGGCTCTGGCCCAAGAGAGGAGCTTGCTGGCTGATCCTGTGTGGATCTGCATACTGGACTAAAAAAGCAAAACCTGAATGAGAAAACCTTGTTTTGCTGTGGCTGCCAGTTTTGGATGACAGAAAGAAGTGTGTGCTGATTTGAAGTCGCTGGACTAACAGAGCGGTCAGAGCAACTACAGTCAGGAGGTGAATCTACAAAAGCACCAAGTAAGTGAATGACAGACTGAGGAGGATTCCCAGGCAGAGTAGCCTAAAAAGAGACAAGGTCTATGCCAGTGAGGAGCCTGGGAGTTGCAGCTAACAGAGAACGCTGTCAGCTGATTGGTCTGCTATAAGAGAAGCTTGTGTGAAAGTTTGCTCACACAGATAACAAAGTAAAGCTGCTGTTGGAGCAAAGCCAGCACTGCAGCCTCATTGTGGAAATCCTGGCGTCAAGTACCTGTTGGATACCAGTCTTGAGAGAGCTGTGCTACAGACTGCAGCATATGGGAGAGACAGTGGTCCCTACGCTTCATCCGCTGTTTGTATCCTGGCCACAAGGTGGCACTATAAGAGACTGTTTGTATCCTGGCCACAAGGTGGCACTATAAGAGACTGTTTGTTTGCTTTATGAATTATAATTTCTCCGGAGCAGAGAAGCTGCCCGGGTGTAGTCAGGGTGTTCCTGCATGTTTAGTAAGAAACGTATATGTAGATTTTTATTTTCATTTTTTTACTTCTAATCCTTGTTTATGTGCCCTATTAATAAACAAGTCTTCTGCATCATAAATCGGTACTGCGGAACCTTTTGTCATAAAGAATTCCTGTGGCAAACGGCCATCCTTGTCACAATATATATATATATATATATATATATATATATATGTCTGTGTGTGTGTATGTGTGTATATATATATATATATATATATATATATACAGTGGGGGAAAAAAGTATTTGATCCCCTGCTGATTTTGAATGTTTGTCCACTGACAAAGAAATGGTGAGTCTATAATTTTTATAGTAGGTGTATTTTAACAGTGAGAGACAGAATAACAAAAAAAAAGAAGAAAACCGCATGTCAAAAAAGTTATAAATTGATTTGCACTCAGTGATGGAAATAAGTATTTTAACTCAATCTTCTAGATGTGAATGGAAGGTGGAAGTGGATGAATGATTATGTTGTTTTAAATGAGCACTGTATAACCGATGAAACAGATTTGTTAAGATTGTACATTTGTCTTTATGTATTTGTTTTATTGGAAAACGAATAAAAAATAAATAAATAAAAAAAAAAAAAAAAAAAAAAAAGGAAATAAGTATTTGATCCCCAATCAATCAGCAAGATTTATGGCTCCCAGGTGTCTTTTATACAGGTAACGAGCTGAGATTAGGAGCACTCTTTTAAAAGGAGTGCTCTTAATCTCAGCTTGTTACCTGTATAAAAAAAAACACCTGTCCACAAAAGCAATTAATCAATCAGTTTCCAATCAATCAGTTTCCTCTCCACCATGGCTAAGACCAAAGAGCTGTCCAAGGATGTCAGGGACAAGATTGTAGACCAATACAAGGCTGGAATGGGCTACAAGACCATCGCCAAGCAGCTTGGTGAGAAGGGGACAACAGTTGGTGCGATTATTCGCAAATGGAAGAAAAACTAAATAACTGCCAGTCTCCCTCGGTCTGATGCTCCATGCAAGATCTCACCTCGTGGAGTGTCAATGATCATGAGAACAGTGAGGAATCAGCCCAGAACTACACAGGAGGATCTTGTTAATATTCTCAAGGCAGCTGGGACCATAGTCACCAAGAAAACAATTGGTAACACTACACCGTGAAGGACGGAAATCCTGCTCAAGAAAGCACATGTACAGGCCCATCCGAAATTTGACAATGAACATCTGACTGATTCAGAGGAGAACTGGATGAAAGTGCAGTGGTCAGAAGAGACCAAAATTGAGCTCTTTGGCATCAACTCAACTCGCCGTGATTGGAGAAGGAGGAATGCTGCCTATGACCCTAAGAACACCATCCCCACCGCCATAAATGGAGGTGGTAACATTGTGCTTTGGGGTGATTTTCTGCTAAGGGGGCAGGACAACTGCACTGCATCAAAGGGACGATGGACGGGGCCATGTACCGTCAAATCTTGGGTGAGAGCCTCCTGCCCTCAGCCAGGGCATTGGAAATGGTTTGTGGATAGGTATTCCAGCATGACAATGACACACAGCCAAGGTAACAAAGGAGTGGCTCAAGAAGAAGCACATTAAGGTCCTCGAGTGGCCTAGCCATTCTCCAGACCTTAATCCCATAGAAAATCTGTGGAGGGAGCTGAAAGTTTGAGTTGCCAAACATCAGCCTCAAAACCTTAATGACTTGGTGAGGATCTACAAAGAGGAGTGGGACAAACTCCCTCCTGAGATGTGTGCAAACACACAGTCACACACACACATATATACATATACAGTATATATATATGCAGTGTATATATATATATATATATATATATATATATTTATGTGTATATATATTTATATATACAGACAAAAATAAAAGGGAAAAGGGGGAGGGGAATGAAAGGGACTTCAGCGCAAGTCCCAGGTGACTGAAACACCAATTAGTAAACAACCAAATAGAAAAAACTGGGGGATACAACTAGGTCCTATTGTAGAGAAATAATAGCCAATGATATCAATAAAAAATATCAATATTTAATATATATAATTAAAAATAGAAAAACGCAGAGGATGTCAATTAGAATACATCTGAACTGTATATATGTAATTCACCACCCTTAAATTCGGGTTGTGAAGGTTCTGATGTACCAATAGAACAAATTAAATGTGTATGAAGATTAAATGTAGATGTAAGGGTCCAGCAATCAAGGACCAATATGGAAAGTGAATGTATGAATGAATAAAGTGCTAAGTGCTAACCGAATTTAAGGGTCCAAATGACCCTTAAACACCCCAAAACCCCTCAAAATGCCTTTAAAAAGGCATTAGCACCTAAACTGGTCCATTTAGGCCCCCCCCAAAAAAAAACATATGCCAGTCGGACACAGACAGAAGACGCGCTGCAGGGGACAGAGCAACAGGAGCTCATCAGATCACAGTAAGAGAGGGGAAAGGGAATAGGGAGGTCACTGGAGAGGGGGAAAGGGAGGAGGAGGATGGAAAGGAGGGAGGAGGATAAGGAGGAATCACTAGTACATTTGCAGGCACTTTAAAACTACAGACTCCTAACATAAGGTGTATGCTCGCTAATGCCAGAAGCTTGCCAGGAAAAATGGGAGAGTTAGAATTATTAGCAGTTAACGAGAAATGGGATTTAATAGGCATTACAGGAACATGGTGGGATGAATCTCATGACTGGACTGTTAATCTGGATGGTTATAACCTATTTAAGAAAGATAGGGGCAATGGTAAAAGAGGAGGAGGAGGAATTTGTCTGTATGTTAAGCCTGAATATAAGCCTATAGTCAGAGAAGATATTTAAGTTGGAACTAGAGGTAATGTTGAATGTTTGTGGGAAGAGTTAAATAGCGGAACAGCAAATTCTAAAAGAACATTAGTAGGAGTATGCTATAAACCCCCAAATATAATCGAAAGGGAGGAAATGCAATTATTGTTACAGATTGGAAATGCAGCTAAGCATGGTCAAGTTTTAATAATGGGAGATTTTAATCACCCTGCAATAAACTGGATAAATGAGACCAGCAGTTCAGCTAAGGGGAACAGGTTCTTGAGTACACTCAAGATCATTATCTGGCCCAGGTTATGCAAGAACCTACTAGAAATGAGAGCAAATCTGGGGAATTATAGACCAGTGAGTCTCACTTCGGTAGTGGGAAAACTTTTAGAAGGGTTAATAAGGGACAATATACAAGAATATGTCTATTTGAACAGGATTATAAGTAGGAGCCAACATGGATTTATGAAGGATAGGTCTTGTAAAATAAACCTAATTAGTTCCTATGAGGAGGTTAGTAGGAACTTGAATGAAGGCAACTCAGTGTAGTCTATTTGGATTTTGCAAATGTTTTGATACAGTGCCACATGGGAGACTATTGTGCAAATTAAGGGATACAGGAATTGCAGTAAATATCTGCTCATGGATTTAGAGCTGGCTAAAAGACAGGAAGCAAAGGGATGGAACATAATACAATTGGACTAATGTGGTAAGTGGGGTTCCTCAGGGTTCAGTATTGGGTTCAGTATTAGGTCCTCTCCTTATTAACATATTTATAAATGACTTAGAAGTGGCACTGTAAAGTAGTGTCTCATCTTTGCTGATGACACAAAGTTGTGCAAGGTAATTAAACCAGAAAATTATGTACTTTCCCTCCAACGGGATTTGCATAAATTAGAGCAATATGCATCTAAATGGCAGATGAGATTTAATACAAATAAATGTAAAGCTGTGCATCGGGGAAGTAAAAAATAGCCATGCAATTTATAATCTTAATGGAGCAAATCTAGGGGTATCAGATATTGAAAGGGATTTGGGAGTACTTGTGGACAACCGCCTAATTAACAGTGATCAATGCTAAGCAGCATCTGCAAAGGCAAGTAAAATATTAGCATGTATTAAGAAGGGTATAGAAGCAAGAGAAGCAAATATAATTCCCCCACTATACAAATTCCTAGTATGCCCTCATTTGGAATATGGAGTGCAATTGTGGGCACCACTTCATAAATTGGACATTTTAGAGCTGGAAAAAGTACAGAGTATGGCAACAAAGCTAATAAAGGGAATGGAGGGGCTAAGTTATGAAGAAAGACTAACCAAATTAAACTTGTTTACTCTAGAAAAAAGGCATCTAAGAGGGGATATGATTACCTTATATAAATATATCCAGGGTCAATACAATGCTTTGTCAAGGGAACTTTTTGTGCCTTTTTTCTAGAGTAAACATCCTTTGAGATTAAAAGTAAAAAGATTTCGCCTTAAAGAAAGAAAAGGGTTCTTCACAGTAAGGGTGGTTAATTTGTGGAATTCTCTACCAAAGGAGGTGTTGACAGCGGATTCGATAGATAACTTTAAAAAGGGATTTGATATATTTTGTAATAAAAATTGCATTAAGGGCTATCCTGGATAAATAGAGAGAGAGTATTGATCCACCGATGAATCCGTTGGACAGTATCTGGGGTCAGGAGGGAATTTTATATTTTTTCCTAATAGACTGATAATTTCTTTGTTGGTGGACAAACATTCAAAATCATCAGGGGA